>JRUC01000663.1:0-14740 GCA_000806385.1 Leptographium procerum
CCCCTACCGTCACCGCCCCTACCGTTTCCGCCCCTTTCGTTTCCGTTCCCACCACCACCACCACCACCTCCTCCTCTCCTCTCGCCCGGACGCCGTCCACCATCCCGTCTCCGGGGCCGTGGACTGCGCGACCGCGACCGATCGCCGTCATCACCGCCCCGCGGCACGTAACGGTCGATTCCTCGGCGTGCCGCTGCGGCCATGCTGGTCTTGTCGTCCTCGCCCTCGTCTGCGTTGTCGTCACCACGGCCTCTTCCGCGGCCCGGCCGCGAGATCCGCTCCGCGAGCGGCCGGCCAGTACCGACCTTGGCCGCACCGTCAAAGGCGCTGCGCCGGCCACCCAACGGCACAATGGTTAGTCGAATGGGTTGGCCTGCGGGGGGGAGATGCGAAGAGAGCAGTCAGTCAACTTGCAGGTAGGGCGGGCAGGAAAGAAAGAAATAAAAGGAGAAAAACCAAAGACGCACCCTTGGCATTGGCACCGTCAAACTCGCGAATGGCCTCCTTGGCGTCGTCGTAGATCTCATACGTGACATAGGCGACACCGTCCGACCGGCCGGCACGGTCGTAGACCAGTTCAGTATTGAGAACGGGCCCGATGCGCGAGAAGAGGCCCTCGAGGTCCTCTTTTGTGAGCTCGTAGTGGATGTTCTCTACTCGGATCTTCGTGCCGCGGGATTGGCTGCTGGCTGTCAGGGGGCCGAGGTACTGGGTGGAGTGTGGGGTTAAAGGGCACGGGAGACGAACCTGCCACGTTCGGGAGAAGCACGACTTGTCCAAGACGGCTTGGCATGCCGGACGGAATCTAAAGAGCCGCTGTCAGTGTCACTGTCTTTTGCACAGCGTCAGCACAGGGTATTCCACTCTCTCACCATCATCATCGTAGCGGTCGTGTACCCATTCCCTGGCGCATGTCTGGCATCAGCACTCGTGTTCTGCATCAGTCGGTGACACACTCGGTGACAGCTCGAAAGGATGATTAGAAGAGGGAGCTCTTACTCGTCTATCTTTCGCACATCGTCATGGTACGACTGCAGCCAGATTCACGTCAGTATTGTCAATGCAAAGGTTAGGTGAATCTTTGGTATGGAGACGAGGTAGAATAGGTAGCAGAGCAGTTCCTCCTCCTCCTTTCTCTCTCACCTTCCGCACTCCATCGCGAGGATAGTCCTCTCGCCGGTCGCGTCGTCGCGAGCCACCGTTTCCGTTTCCGCTGTCGTTGCGGCCGCGGTTGTTGCTGTTGTTGCTGCCGTTGTTCCTGTTGTTGCCTCGGCCACGGACACCGCCGGTCTAATAGGAGCTTTGTCAGTTGGAGTTCTAACGTCGCGCTCGCAACGGCTCATCGCGTCCAGAAAGTAACAAAAAGCAAGAATCACCTTGCGGTCGGCCAAAATCTCGTCGAGACTGCGGTCCATATTTGTCGCCATGTTTCGCTGCTGGTCAAAGGCTATCCTGCCTCTTTTTCTAACAGAGGAATTGGCGTGTAGGGTCAGACGAGGCTGCTCGAAAGTAAACCCAGAAAATAGAAATAATATTAATGCCAGGCCGGCTTTGGCTGCTGCTTCTGGCCACTTGCTTAACGGTACATCACGTGAGCACATGGATCAAGCACACTAGTCCCTTTTCGTACAGCTATTTCGAGCAAGGCCGGGCTTCGAGAAGGAGCCACCTATCTTTTCCATGAGGCTACCACCAAAAACCATAACCACCACCACCACCACCACCACCACCACCATCACGACTATGCGGTGACATTATAGCCAAGCTGGTAGGCTCCGCAAAATTCCCGGACGGGTACCTTTTTCTTATTCGCTTCTACCGAATTGCTCCTTACGAACGGAGTTTGCAAAGGCCTGGTGCTGAGAGCAAACCCTGACCTTTTTCTCAACATTTCCTCAGAGAGCGAGAAAAGAAAAGATCCCAAAGACACACTGTCCACAAAAATGCGAGCCCGCCCCGTGGCAATTGTCACTCCTGCTTCTACAATGTCTATCCGAAAGCTTTCTTTGGGCCTGGGAACGACGCTGTTGGCAGCGCTGATCTCTCTCCCCTCCGGATCATTTGCAGCCTCATCAATCGACGTGGGCATGATCGCTGCCTTCCCCTCGCCTCCCTACCTAACTGAGCTTCTGTAAGGCTTGCCATTCTTATTTCCGACATGTCCTGTGCGCATTGGCTGACCGGTACCAGAGAAACGGCTGCCCAGGAGAACGCCTCGAGCTACTTTCCTATCCTCGATCGTATTGCTAGTGGTTACTTCAGCAAGGCGGCGACGGACCGGGATTTGTACGAGACGTTTTTGGGCCTGGTGCAGGATGACAATCTTGTCTCCAGCAGCGATGCCCTCTCGACCTTCAAGCTTGCGCTGTCGCTGCGGTCCGCAGCGCCTCGAATCGAAGCCCACTTCCAGTTTTACCGCACCGCCGTCGAGGCCGAGGTGGCCGACAGCCAAGATGGCTGCGACCAGTGGATTCTGTGGGAAGGTGCACAGTACTGCTCGCCCTCCTTCGACAAGGCCTCGGCCGTGCTTCCAGATCCCGAGGCGCAGTTGAAAGCTCTGCCGTTTGATACAAAGCTGGGACACGGGACCGACGCCATTCTCTATGCCGACATTACGGCGCCAGAATTCGGGCCCTTCCACGCCTTCTTGGCCGAGAAGGCGAGAAAGGGAGAACTGTCGTATCGTCTGCGCCACGTCAGAAGAGCCACAGAGGCCGGCAAGGACGGGTCTTCCTTCGAGCGCCTGCCTGTCAGCGGCTACGGCGTGGAGCTGGTTCTGAAGAGAACGGACTACATTGTCATTGACGACCGAGAAAATGCCGCTGCAAGCGCAGACGACAGCAGCCCGGACAAGACCAAGCCGGCAGCCGCCGCCACGGAGGTGGTCTTGGACGGCGAAGAAGACGTGGCAGACCTCAAGGCGCTCTCCAAGTCGGAGCTGACGGAGCTGGGCTTGAAGGCAGCCGACTACATCGTGCAGAGCGCGGATCCGATGGAGACGCTACTCAAGCTGACGCAGGACTTCCCCAAGTACTCGAGCTCGATCGCGGCGCACAACGTCTCGGCCGACTTCGTAGCGGAGCACCATGGAAACCGGATGCAGCTAGTGCCGCCGGGCGTCAACGTGCTCTGGATGAACGGCGTGCAGCTGATTGAGCGGCAGATGCAGGCTTTCACGCTGGTCGACGCCGTGCGGCGCGAGCGGGAGCTGATCGGCGGTGTGCAGGCGCTGGGCCTGACGGCCAAGGAGGCGGTCGACGTGCTGGGCCACGAGGCTGTGGCTGCGTCCAAGGCGGGCGATGCGCCGCTGCGCTTCGATTGGCGCGACGAGATCGAGGACGGCAGGGCGATCGTCTGGCTCAACGACATCGAGACGGACGCGCGCTACGCCAACTTCCCCACCAGCATCTCCAAGCTGCTGCAGAGCGGCCAGCGCGGCCAGATCCCGCCGGTTCGCCGCAACATGTTCCACCAGGTCTACGCGGTTGACCTCACCGACGCCGTGGACGTCAAGCTCGTCGCCGAGCAGATCCTCGGCTTCGTCAACAGGATGCTGCCGATCCGCTTCGGCTTTGTGCCGCTCACCTACAGCCCCGCATCGGCCAGCCAGGCCAAGGTCGCCTACTACCTGCTCGAGACCTACGGCCTCGACTCGCTCACGGCATACTTGGAGCAGTCGCTCAAGGCCAAGACCACGGCTTCCCCCGACGCCAAGGTCTTTGATGCCGCCGTCAAGGGCCACGAAGTCCTCGAAGGCGGCAGCCCGCTGGCCCTCGCCGACGTGTTGGCATCCGAACACTACGAGCAGGGGGTGCGGCTGGCGAAGCACTGGGCCGACCGGCTGGGCGCCGACTCGCCGGTGCCACCCATCTTTGTGGACGGCGAGGTCGTGCCCCGCGACGAGGGCTGGCTGCAGACGATGAGCGCCAAGCTGGGGCTGCACCTGCGGTCGGTGCAGGAGGGCGTGTACTACGGCACCATCGGCGAGGACACGTGGGTGCCAGGCCATTTTCTGGAGGGCGCTGTCACGAAGCGCAATGCGTACATCTTCCCAGACGAGAGCGTCAGGAAGCTGACGGTGGTGGACGTCAACAAGCTGCACATGGAGCACGCCGACCTCTTTGACAGCATCCCGGTCATCGAGGCCAGCACCGAGACGACCAAGGAGACGTGGGCGGTGCTGACGCTGGTGGCAGACCTGGACAGTGACGAGGGCATGAAGCTCCTCTTCTCGGCCCTGCAGTTCCGCCTCAACAACCCGGGCGTCCGGCTGGACGTCGTGTACAATCCGGCGGCGACGCCGGCGGCCCCTGCCGCGTTCAACTCTGTTCTCAGAAGTCAGGACGCCGGGGAGCTGATGGAAGTCGAGTCATGGGAGGCCCTCAAGGCGCTGCTGACGGCGGCGGCTGCGGCGAAAACGGCAGAGACGGCAGAAACGGCAGAAGCGGCAGAAACGACCGAGATTGCAGACTACGTCGCAGCGGTGGCCCGCTTTCGCGAGACAGCGGCGATCGGGGCCGGGACAAACATGGTGATCCTCAACGGCCGTGTGGTCGGGCCGATCGAGTCGGCGCAGGACTTTGGCGAGGACACCTTCCTGGGGCTGCTGGAATTTGAGCAGCGCAACCGGATCCTGCCGGTGTACGAGGCAGTGGAGGGGCTGGAGCTGACGGCCAAGGTGTCGTCGCCGCTGGCGGCGGCCAAGCTGACGTCGATCACAGCGCTGTCGACGATCTCGGAGCTGCCGGACGGCATCTTCGAGTCGGCGCCGACGCTGCGGATCTCGGCGTTCAAGGTGTGGAACGCGAGTCACACGGCGTTTGAGGTGGGTGACGAGGCGACAGCGACGGTCCACTTCACGGCGGTGGTGAACCCGGCCAGCGAGGTGGGTCAGCGGTGGGCGCCGATCCTGCGGGTGCTGGCACAGCTGGACGGGGTGTTTATGCGGGTGTTTCTGAACCCGCGTGATCGGCTGGACGAGCTGCCGGTCAAGCGGTTCTACCGGAGCGTGCTGGAGGCGGCGCCGGCGTTTGACGAGGCCGGCAGGGTGCGGGCAGCGAGCGCGCACTTTAGCGGGCTGCCGTCAGAGGCGCTGCTGAACCTGGGCATGGATGTGCCGCCGGCCTGGCTCGTGGCTCCCAAGGAGTCGGTGCAAGACTTGGACAATATCAAGCTGAGCAAGCTGAGCGGCGGAAAAAACGTCGAGGCGACATACGAGCTCGAGCACATCCTGATCGAGGGCCACTCGCGCGAGGTGGCGCAGCAGCAGCAGCAGCAGAGGCAGCAGCAGCAGGCACAACCGCCGCGGGGCGCGCAGCTGGTGCTGGCGACAGAGGCAGGCGAGGGCGTCGGCGACACGATCATCATGTCGAACCTGGGCTACTTCCAGTTCAAGGCGAACCCGGGCTGCTACCAGATCCAGCTCAAGCAGGGGCGCAGCTCGGACATCTTTGCCATCGAGAGCGTCGGGCCCAAGGGCATGGCGGTCGTGCCAGGCGACGAGGGCACGGACGTGACGCTGATGGACTTCCAGGGCACGACGCTGTACCCTCGGCTGGCGCGGCGGCCCGGCATGGAGCTGGAGGACGTGCTGCTGGAGGGCACGGGAGAAGAGGTTGAGGGCGGCGGCGGCAGCGTGGCGGACTATGTGTCCAAGGGGCTCAAGTTTGCCGAGGGCATATTGGGGGGGAAGAATGCAAAGGTCGAAAAGGATGACAAGGACGGCAAAGCAGTGGCGACGACAACACCGACCCAAGCAGACATCAACATCTTCTCGGTGGCCAGCGGACACCTGTACGAGCGGATGCTGAACATTATGATGGTCAGCGTGATGAAGCACACGAACCACACGGTCAAGTTCTGGTTCATCGAGCAGTTCCTGTCGCCGTCGTTCAAGGACTTCATCCCGACGCTGGCCCAGGCCTACGGGTTCGAGTACGAGATGGTGACGTACAAGTGGCCGCACTGGCTGCGGCAGCAGCGCGAGAAGCAGCGCGAGATCTGGGGCTACAAGATCTTGTTTCTGGACGTGCTGTTCCCGCTCTCGCTGGACAAGGTCATCTTTGTGGACGCCGACCAGATCGTGCGCACGGACATGTACGATCTGGTGTCGCTCGACCTCGAGGGCGCGCCCTATGGCTTCACGCCCATGTGCGACTCGCGCACGGAGATGGAAGGCTTCCGCTTCTGGAAGCAGGGCTACTGGCGCAACTACCTGCGAAACGGCGCGGCGTCCTACCACATCTCGGCGCTCTACGTCGTCGACCTGCAGCGGTTCCGCGCTCTGGCCGCCGGCGACCGTCTGCGCCAGACCTATCACACCCTTTCGGCCGACCCTAACAGCCTGGCCAACCTGGACCAGGACCTGCCGAACCACATGCAGTTCCAGATCCCCATTTTTAGTTTGCCCCAGGACTGGCTCTGGTGCGAGACCTGGTGCAGCGACGAGGCCCTCGCGACCGCCCGCACCATCGACCTGTGCAACAACCCGCAGACGAAGGAGCCGAAGCTGGACCGGGCGCGCCGGCAGGTGCCCGAGTGGACCGTCTACGACGACGAGATTGCGGCCCTGGCACGGGAGGCGCGGGAGAAGGAGAAGGACCAGGACAAGGACCAGGAGGTGGTACACCGTCGTCGCGGTCAGGGTGTGCCCATGCGGGAGGCGGCAGGCGAGGCAGCGGCAGCAGAAACTTTTCTGAAAGAAGAGGCGGCAGATGAGACGACAGAAACCCCTCAGAGAGAAGCGTCAGATGAGACGACGCAAGACACAGAAACAAGCGAGCCAGCTCACACTCGAGATGAGCTGTAGGCTCACACGAAAGCCCGGCAGAGTATCTGAAATAATCTACGAGTATACATTGGCTTTTTTTTTTTTTTTTGAAATGACTGCAAGTTGGACTACACCAAGTGCTACAAGGAACCTTATTGTGATATGACCTACATGATACACTGCGTTAAACCGCATCAAACCGCACACGCTTTATTGAACTATCATACTCATCATTACTAAGCACAGCATTCAAATGCAGGCAGATTCTAATACAAGCAAACTCTATTGCAAAGAAGCAGCCATCCCCAGCAACGATCCTAGCAACCCATCAGTGCGAGATGTACTGGAACACGGCCGAGACCACCTCGTCGTCCGCCTCCTGCCGCAGCAGCAGGTCCTGGATCGTCTTGAGCCCGTCGCGCACCAGGTGGTTCCACGTGCTCGTGTCGCCGTACAGCATCGCCGGCGCCTTGATGAACTGGCGCCCGTCGGGCCGGCAGCGCTTGCACTTGAACGTGTCGTGCGTGTCGCTGCGCGTCTTGCCGGCGCCGCGGAACTGGAAGAGCTCCTTGAGGCTGTCAAGGCTAAAGTGGCGCTCGACGTCCTCGGCCGAGTCGACGACGCACGTCGACAGCGACTGCTTGTGGCTCTGGCGCTGGAAGATCTTCTCCTCGATGGTGCCCGTGGCGATGAAGCGGTACACGAAGCAGTCCTTCTTCTGGCCGTCGCGCCACACGCGCGCCAGCGCCTGCTGGTCCGCGGCCGGGTTCCAGTCCGGGTCGAACAGCACCAGCCGGTTGGCCCCGATCAGGTTCAGGCCACAGCCGCCGGCCTTGGACGAGAGCAAAAAGACAAACTCGTCCCCGTTGGGGTCGTTGAACTTGTCCACCAGCTTCTGCCGCTTGTTGACGTTCATCGTGCCGTCCAGCCGCAGGCAGCCGTACATGCGGTTGCGGCACAGCCGCTCAAACAGGTCCAGCGTCGACGTGTAGTTGGAGATGAGCACGATCTTGTCGTTGGTCTCGGCGCGGATCCGCGCCAGCATCCGCTCCAGCACCATCATCTTGCCGCTGTACCACGGCTTGACCTCGCGGTCGCGGCCCCGCGACTCCTTGGGCACGTAGTCGTCCGGACAGCACCGCTCCGAGCCCGGCAGGTCGTCGGCCAGGTTCAGCAGGTCTGGGTGGTTGCACAGCTTCTTCAGGATGTTGATCGCCTTGAGCGGCTGGCTGCCCTTGCCGCGCAGCAGCGCCTGGATGTCGGGCGACGTGATGAAGTAGTTGTACAGGTCCAGCTGGAACGGAGCCAGGTTGCAGAACACGACGTGCTCGTACTTGACCGGCAGGTACTTGGACAGGATGTCGTTGGTGCGCCGGATGATGAACTTGTTGACCACCGTCAGCAGCTCGGCCAGGCACTCGTCGCCCTTCTTGCGCTCTTCCGGGCCGGCGTCGGCATCGCGGCCGCGCAGGATCGGCAGCTCGAAGCGCTTGCGGAACTCGAGCCGGCTGCCGAGCAAGTCCGGGTTGGCAAAGCTGATGAGCGCAAAGTACTCGGACAGGTCATTCTGGATGGGCGTGCCCGAGAGGATGACGCGCCGCGACACCTGCAGGTTGTTGAGCGCGCTGAACGTCTGGCTGTCGCCGTTCTTGAGCCGGTGGCCCTCGTCGCAGAGCATCAGGCCGATCTTGGTGTGCTTCAGCTCCTCCACGTTGAGCCGCAGCGTCTCGTACGAGACGATGATCACCGGCCGCGTCACGCCCCGGCCGCTGGAAATGGCCCACTGCCGCAGCTGCCGCGTCAGCTCCTCCTTGGACGCCTTGCCGTCGATAGCAAACGGCGTGATGGCGTCGGCGCCTAGCCACTTGACCAGCTCGTTGGCCCAGTTGCGCACCAGGCTGGACGGGCACGCCACGATCGCCTTCTGGATGCTCGGCCGGCCGGCGTCCGGCGACTGCTTCAGCAGCGTCCACAGCAGCGTGATGCACTGCAGCGTCTTGCCCAGGCCCATCTCGTCCGCCATGATGCAGCCGTTGGCCTTCTCGTCGATCATGCCCGTCACGCACCGGTACATGAACTTGACGCCCTCGATCTGGTGCGGCCGCAGCACCTTGGCCAGCCGCGGGTCGATCACCACCGGCACGCGCGGCCGCTCTCCCTCGACCTTCTTCTTGATGCCCAGGATCTCCGACAGGCTCTTGTGCACGAGGGGCATGGCGTCTGTGGCTACCGCTGTCGGTGCCGCCGCAGCCGCCTCCGCCTCCGCCTGCAGCTCCGCGGCCGTCTTCTCCTTGGGCTTGTCGTCCACGGTCGGGTCGTACAGCACAATGGCAAACTCGCCGCTGGGGTCGTGCAGCGGTTTGACCACAAACGAGCGGCCCTGCCGCATGCCGAGAGCGGGCGGCGGCCGGTTCGGATTGTAGGCGGCGCTGTTCTTGTTGAGCAGCGGGACGACAAACGACTTCTTAAAGGCCTGCTCCTTGTCGAGCACGCGAAACACGGGAAACTTGTTGGCCTCCCGCGTCGTCAATGCCAGCCGGTCCGCATTGGTGTAGGGCTTGTCGGCATCCTCGCTGTCGTCGGCGCCCTTGTAGTCCACCCGCTTGCGCTTTCTCGTCGGCCGGTCCGCCGCCGGCCTCATCGTTGCCGACCCAGGACACCGAAAGGGCTTGTGCAGCGCATCGACGGCTTTCCCGCCAGACATCCGGCCACGAGGCACATTCTCCTTGTTGCTGTTGTTGGCAGCAGCAGAGACGCCTGCCGTGCGTGGCACAGCAACGACGGTCGTCCTGGTTATTTCATTGATCAGCCGTCATTCCTATTTGGTTACTTGGGCATGAGAAGAGAGATACTCACATTTTGAGGCCGTGACTGTTTACAACTAGACGGCACTGCTCGTCAAATTCCTTAAGTTGGAGAATGTGGCCGTTTTCAACAACGGCAGGGGGACCTCATGATAAGACGGAAAGAGCAAACTAGCACAACGCGTCTGCCTGACGCCGTAGAACTCGGAAGACACGCGCAATCATGTGATGTGGTGACTATAGAGGGTGGGGTGTAGACTAATCCCGTTTTGGAAACATGTAAACATGCCTTTTGACGCGCCACAGAATGTGGATAGCCCGCCAGTGCTTTTTCGCCAAAACTATCGGTATCACTGGCTGTTGACTGCTTTGTTTTTCTGCATCGATAACACGCTGCTGAGGCAACCTTTCCGAGAGCACAGCGGAGGTCACAACACGAGCGTCTCCTAATACAACATCTCTCCTCCCACTGATATCTATTCCCCAAGCCTCAATGCACCAGGCAAACAATCCGAACATCTTATAGCCCCCAACTTTGATATACACACATCTTTCCGACGACAGTCGAGCAGCTCGAAACAGCCTGCGACCCCCGCCAGCCGCCGCGATGGGTTACCCGGGCATGGGCGGCCTCGACACGCCGCGGACAAACATCGGCGACGCGACATACCTAAACCCACCAGAAGACTTTGATGTCTCCCAAGAGGCGACGTTCCACTCGCCGACAAAAGAAGACGACATCTTCCACCAAATGCGCAACGGCGGCAAGCCGAGTCTGCGAACTCCCCGAGGCGGCAATGGGGCTGGACGCGCGCCCTTTAGCAACCGGCTGAACCTCCCGGCAGGCATTGGCGGCGTCGAGTTCACACCGCTGCTCAAGTCGGCGACGAGGGACAGCGCCCGGCGGCCCGGAGGCAAGGAGAACGGCGGGACGGGCGCGGTGCCTTTCTCACTAGACAGGATCGACGAAGACAACACGACGACACAGCTGCCGGGGGGGATGGACATGAGCAGCTACTCACGCAATGGCTCGTACGTGGAAAGCACGCCGCTGCCGGGAATCGACAGCAGCAGCATCATGGCTACACCCGTGGCCATGAAGCCGCGAGGAGAGAACGGCAAGGATGCAGCGGGCCCGCTCCAGGACGGAAACCAGCTCTCGCTGCGGGAGCAAGAGAACGTCATCGATAGGATCGAGAAGGAGAACTTTGGGCTCAAGCTGAAGATCCACTTTCTTGAGGAGGCTCTCCGCAAGGCCGGGCCGGGCTTCAGCGAGGCGGCGCTCAAGGAGAACACGGAGCTAAAGGTCGACAAGGTGACGCTGCAACGCGAGCTGCACCGCTACAAGAAGATGGTGACCTCGGCCGAGCAGAACCTCGACAACTACCGGCGGGAGATGCACGACATGCAGGAAAAGATGGCGCAGCGGCACGCCGACAAGAGCCTCCGGGCCGAGCTGGAGCGGCTGCGAGAGGAGCTCGCAGCCAAGGATGCCGACATGGAGGAGCTCCAGCGGCAGGCCAACGCACAGAACGAAAAGCTGCGGGACGAGATCGAAGACCTCGAAGCAGACGTGCGGGAAAAGGACCGTATCATCAGCCAGAAAGAAGACGAGCTCGAGGACCTGCAACTCTCGATGGAGGCCCGGCTGGAGGAGAATCGGCAGCATATCCAGGAGCTCGAGGACAAGGCCGGCTCGAGCGAGAAGCTGGACGAGGCAAAGGAGACGATCACGGACCTCGAGGCGGACGTGCGGAGGCTGGAGCAGCAGGTCGACGACATGAAGGAGAAGCTAGAGGAGGCGATGACGGAGCGGCAACGGGCCGAGGACGACCTAGAGGAGCTGCAGGAGGAGATGGCCAACAAGTCGGTGCACACAAAGGGCCTGTCACGACAGGTGGAAGAAAAGGTGGCACGGCTGCAGGGCGACGTGGACAAGGCACAGCGGGAGTGCGCGCAGCTGGGGGAGAAGCACGAGGAGCAGGTGCGGGAGGCCGACGATCTGAAGCAGAAGCTCAAGGAGTCGCGGCAGGCACGCGACGAGGCGGAGCGCGAAGCACTGTCAGCAGCCACGCAGCTCAAGGAGGCGCAGGCGGACCTGAACATGACGCGCGACCAGAAGGCACTGCTGCAGACGCGGCACGATGCGCTGACGAGCGAGTCGGCATCGCTGCAGCGAGACGTGTCGCGGCTGCAGAAGGCGGTGGCGCAGCTGGAAGGCGATCTCGCGGCTGAGCGGCAGCACGGGTCCGAGGCCGAGCGGGAGGTGCGCAGGCAGTTTCTGGACCAGATCGACCGGCTGAACGCGGAGGTCAGCAACCTGCGAACGGAGATCGACGAGAAGGAGCACCTCTACGACATTGACAGCGAGAAGTGGGACGCAGACCGGCAGCACCTGGAGGCAGAGCGGAGCCGGCTGCAGCAGTCGATCGACAGGCTGCGCGAGGCGGAGGGGGCGCTGTCGGGCAAGGAGGCGCAGCTCAAGGAGCTGATGGACGGCGAGAAGGACCGGCACAGCGCGGAAGAGGCGGTCCTACGGCGGCAGCTAGAAAGCGCGCAGAGGCAGCTACAGCTGCGGCAGGAGACGCTGGACGGGCTGCGGAAGGAGCTAGCGACAGTGCGGGACGAGCTGCGGACGGCAGAGGTCAGCAACGAGTCGCTGCGGGCCAAGGCGGAGCGTCTACAGGACGAGGCGGACGCGCTGCAGGCGGCGCTAGACGTAGAGTCCAGCAAGGCGCGGGTGTTAGCATCGTCGTCGTCGCAGTCTTTGTCGTCTTCGTCGTCAGCAGCAGCAGCAGCAGCAGTAGCAGCGGCAACAGCCAACCAGCAGCAGCAGCAGCAGCAGCAGTACCGGCAGCAGATAGAGACGCTTCGGCTGCAGCTGGCCGAGTCCAGTGCCAGCTTAGCAAAGACCAGCAAGGACAAGCAGGGGCTGCAGCAGCAGCTAGCAGACGTCAACACGGAGCTTCACTCGCTGCGGGCGTCGCTGACAGAGACCAGGGCGGAGCGGGACGAGATGGAGGGCGAGCTGCGGCGGGCGCGGCAGCTAGAGGGCGAGACGTTCCGGCTGGACAGCGAGCGGATCGACCTGCGGACGGCCAAGATGAAGCTGGACGGCGAGGCGCGGCGGCTGCGCGAGGAGAACAAGGCGCTGGCGGAGCAGCTCCAGACGCTGGAGCGGACGCTGGAGGAAGAGCTGGACAAGGCGGCGACGGAGGAGGAGCGGCTAGGGCAGGAGATCCGGGAGCTGCAGAGCCAGCGGGTGCGGTCGACGGCGACGGAGAGCCAGGAGCTGCAGGCGGCACGACGGTCGATACGAGAGCTGGAGCGGCGCATGAAGGAGCATGAAGCGGCGGCTGAAGCGGCGGCGGCGGCAGACAAAATAATAGGAGGCGGCGACGACAACGACAACGACACGACAAGCGAGATATCGATGCTGCGACGCGACCTATCGGAGGCGAGGGCAAAAGAGCGAAGCTACCTCGAGCGTGAAGGGGCACACAAGGACGCAGTCAAGACGCTGCGGCGGCAGATAGTCGATCTGGAGCGGGCAGCACACGAAGCTGAGATTGGCCGTTTGATGGGATCGCCATCGGTGACGGAAGACATGGGATCCGCAGCAGCCGAAGCAGCAGAAGAGACAGCAAAACGCCAGGCCGAGATCAGACAGCTGCGAGAACAGCTGACGGCAGCGCAGCAGACGGGCAACGAACTCCGGCGGACGATACAGAAGATGGAGCGGCAGGCGGCAGCCTGGGACGCGTCGGCCGGCGAGCTGGAGGCGCGGATGGGCGAGGTCGAGGAGGAGAGGGCGGTGCTGGAACAGGCGCTAGACGAGGCACAGGAGGCAGCGGCCGAGGCCGCCGCCGCACACGAGGCGACACTGCATAAGGTGCAGGCGAAGCTGGAGCGGTACCGGCACGAGCGAGACGAGCTAGCGCTGGCGCTGGCGGATGCGCAGCACAGCCGGTCGAGCTCGGGATCGGTAGCGATGGCCGGGACAAGCGAGATGAGCCGAGAGGAGCGGAGCAACCTGCATGCGATGCTGCGGAAGACGCAGGTCGAGGCGGAGGCGCTGGAGCGCGAGGTGCGAGAGCTGCGGAGCCACCAGACGCTGGGCCTAGACGAGGCGAGGCGCACAGAGGACGCGCTGCGGGCGAAGCTGGACCGGGCGCGCAGCGAGCGGGCAGCACACCGGGCCGAGGCCGAGCAGCTGCGGAACGAGGTCGACTACCTGCAGGCGGCAGCAGCCAAGACGCGGGCGGCACTGCATTACGGGACATCGACAGCGGAGACGGCGACAGCGATGATAACGACAAATGGCGAGACCGGACAGACCAGCAGCAGCCGGGAACTCATTCTAGCCTCGACAAACAACACCCAGGTCGACACGGACGCGCTGGTGCGGGCGGCCGAGGAACAGAGCATCCGGCACCGGCGAGAGCTGCGCGGCTTCGACATGCAGGTGGAGTGGATGCAGGCCCGGTGGGAGCGCGAGGCGCGGCTGCGGTGCGGCGCCGTGCTGGGCAAGCAGCTGTTGTCGCAAGATCTAGAGATGCGGATAGCCTGGTGGGTTTTTTTTGGTTTTTTTCCTCTGTCTTTAGTGTTTTCAAGATACCCTTTTATTTCAAAATCTCTAACAAAAACAGCAACAAGGCCGACCTGCAGATGCTGCAGGGCATCCTACGACAGCTGGGTGTCTGCGAGCCGGCGCTGCTGTCAGACAGTGAGGGAGGAGGAGAGAAACAAGGTCGACGAGCAGGCGGCAGCAGCATCGCCAGATGGCGGCGCGCACTCACGGCCGTCCGCTTCGTCGTGCGCGTGCACCGGTCGGCAGTCACGTGGTCTCGTCACGAGGCGACACGGCAGCGTCTGGCCGCGGCGGCCGAAGGCGCGCGCAAGGCCGAGCGGATGCAGCAGATGCGGGCGGCATGGCGGCAGCAGCTTGCAGCGGCGACAGGAACGGGGACGGGGACGGGGATGGAGACGGGAATGGTGACGGGGGTAGCGACGACGAACTCGAAAGTAGCAGTCGGCAGCACTGGCCGGTCATGAGATGGTGGCGATGTTTCTTTAGGGGGGGTTTTTAAGGTTTATTTTCATGCGTCGCAGGGAGTTTGGGGAGACAAAAGGGCCTGTCGCTTTGGAAACAGAGGATCATTTATTC
>JRUC01000664.1:0-14733 GCA_000806385.1 Leptographium procerum
CATCATCCCCCCCCCCAAAAGAGCTCTGATCTTGCGTCGCAGCTTCCTCGCACATTTTCGCAGCGATCGCTCCCTCCTTGCCTCGCCCACCCGTCAAAAGTTTTGTCACACAGCGTCCTTTCTTTTTTTTTTCCCTCTCGATTTGTTTCCCCAGCCTTCCAATCCTGTCTTTGTTTCTCCCTTGCCTCGTGCATGCTGCATTTTCATACTCTTTGCTTCTTTCTTTGCTTCCTTTTCTCATTCTCATTCTTATTCTTCTTCTTCTTCTGCCTCTCCCACCTCCCTCATCGCCCAACAGCGTTGGCGGCTGACAACAACCACATCCTTGCTCTGATTTGCATTTAGCGGCCGCCTGACGCCCCGATACCCGAATATCTCGTTAAGCCATCAGAATAGCTCGCCCAGACGCCCCCCATTCTTATTTTTCAGCCGGCCAATCGCTGGCTGTGGTCTCCCCTCTTCTCGCCGCCTTCTGTCGGCTCGTTCGACCACATTTTCTCTGGTCCTCTCGCATTTCCCTACCTCTTCTCTCTCTCTCACTGTTCCCGTATCTCAATACCATACATATTATTACCGTCAGGCCAGCCCGATCTTACTTGGCCTCTCGGCAGCATACATTTTCCCCCTTATGCGTATACATGCAAACACATTTTGTACTCCGTACTCGTATTTCCTTTTCGAGTTTATCCCCTTATCAATATCCCCGAAATAAGAGGAAAAGCCCCAGTGCGACCATCTTTAGCCCCCCTTTTTTTTTTTTAATTTAGCGATTTTGGTCGCGCTGCTGGTCGCTGTTGTTATTTTTTTTGCGGGCTCCCATTTCATTTTTGCCCTTGTCCGAATCGACACGATACCAAATATCCGTCCTGAATCCACTCCTGGCACTTGGGTCCTCCCTCACGCCCCAATATCGGCGCGCCTACATTTTTGTCAACCCGCCTTCCGTCGATTGATCCAGCCTGCAGAACACGAGAGCAGCGACCGCTTCGTCTCGGTTTACTTGGATTGTGTTTCATTTACTCGTCGTCGCCCTTTTTTTCGATTTTTTTTAAATCAGTCTCTCGCTCGATTTTTTCGCCTCCTCCTTTTCGTTTCGCCTCCCGATAGACCAAACCCGAATATCGGACTGCCCTGCTCTTCCGTCGCGAGAGTTGCCGTGCGCCCATCGCGTAACAATCCGGATGCGATAGATCGACGACACGTCCAAACCGCGTCTACTCCTCGACTTCTTGTCCTTTTCGTCCTGTCGTGCAGTCGCTGCCGTCGCCAACCTGCTGTGGACTGTTGCTGGCCACGCGCAGAATGATGGCGAGCATCGGCGCGACTTTCTCTCCCCATCCCGTCGCTATGCAACAACATCCGGGCGTTCCCCAGGGACACCCCGGCCTTGCTGCCGGCATGGCTCACAATCCAAGCCAGCCAGGTGCTCCGCCCGGCTCTGTTCCGCAACACCTCGCTGCCGCTCATATGGGCGTTTCCGGCCCTGGACCGCAGATGAACCCGGCCGCCATGATGGCCGCCGGCATACCTCCTGGAGCCGGTCCCAATGCCCATGCTATGCAGCATCTCAGCCCACAGCAGGCCCAACTGCTCCAGCAACAGCAGCAGCAGATGGGTCAGATGGCCCGTATGCTTCCCCTTCTCCTTCTTCGTCGCTTCTCCTTTCCCCCCTCTCGTCAACGCAGTCTCTGACACGTTTTGTAGTAGCCAATAATCCCGCCTTTCAGCTGCAGCAGCAGCACCGTTTCCAGCAGATGCAGCAGCAGCAGCAGCAGCAGCGACAAAATCAGCAAATGCTCATGCAGCACGGCATGTATCCTAATGGGATGCCCATGGCCCCTGTGCACATGAACCAAATCAACGCTCTCCAAAGACGGATGGCTGGACCGGTAAGCGGCACAGACGAGCGCCCCTCTGTGTTACTACTTGCTTCTTTGTTGCGCTTGTTAATATGTTTATTTCGACGCAGCATGCTCAGGACCCACGCGCCCAGGCATTACTAGCACAGCAAATAGCCATTCACCAGCAACAAGCGGCCGCACAAAGCCAAAACCCAAACGCCGGCCAGCTCGGCATCCACCAAGCCCAGATCGCCGCTCTCCAAGCGCAGCAGGCCCAGCAGGCCCAGCATGCACAACACGCCCAGCAGGCACAGGCCCAGCAGGTGCAGCAAGCACACCAGGCACACCAGGCACAGCAAGCGCATCAGGCACAACAAGCCGCCGCCGCCGCCCACCAGGCTCAGCAGCAGCAACAGCAGGCACAAGCACAGCAACAGGCACACCAGGCACAGCAACAGGCCCAGCACCAGGCACAGCAGCAGCAGCAGCAGCAGCAGCAGCAACAGCAACAGCAGGCTCAACAGGCACACCAGGCCCAGCAAATTCCTCCAGGACAGCAAACACCAGGAGGAATACCCGGCCAGCCACAGGGGCAGCAGCCAACTCCCGGCCAGTCACAGCCGCAAACACCTCAACCACCCGGTCAGCCGGCCGTCGGCCCACCGCCCCAAAATGCCGGTCCACAAGGACCTCAGATGCAGGTGCCGCCGCAGATGGCCGGCAATCCGCATCCGCAACAGCAGGTGCCAGGCCCGCAGCCACACCCGCAGCAGATGCCCCCTCAGATGCAGCCTCAGATGCAGCCACAAATGCAGCCACAAATGCTTCAGCAGAACGCGCTTGCCCTGCAACATGCCGCCCAGCAACAGCAAATGGCCGCCGCGAATGCTGCACTCCAGCAGCAGAAGAATCCCACAAGGCTGGCATGCCTGGTCAGACTCAACCAGTTCTGCGAGAACATCGCTGGCTTCCCAGGATCAAAAGGCAAAGACGACCTTTCGTACTGGGTCGAACTCGTCCACCGATACTTTGCCGTCACTGGTGTATTCCGCCATACTATACATATCGTCGAGGGCGATGAGAAGACCACCAACAAGCAATACGAGATTCCGTTTTCTGCACTACCACGTTACTTCCATACCTACTTCGAGAGTGGCGTCACAAAGCTTCAGCTGATCATGGACCAAGCTGTCATCGAGAAGCCACCGGTTAGCGACCGATTCTGCGTCGAGAACTATAAGTCTAGTTTGGTACAGTGGTTCGAGAATGGCGCACACGTAAGTTTTTCTCTGTTTTTTTCTTTTTCTTCTCCCCGCTTCTACGGCTGAGCATCGCTTGCTCCTGTCGAGGATATCTACCGGACTTGACTAACTGTGGCAACCAGGTTGTATCTACCGGTACAATTCGAGCTCAGTTCGACCCAGAAGCAAAGATGGACTTGTTCGAGTTCTCATGTGATGGCCACGAAGAATTTATCTCGCGAAATCTTGTCATCGAAGCCGCGCTGCCGGGCCGCGACTGGCTGACCGAGTGGAACAAGGTCAACAGCCCACCGGACAGCAAGCAGTCGCCCGAGATGAGCAAGAAGACAAAGGCCAAGCAGTTGAAGTCGCCGCAGAGTCAGCCTCCAGCCTTTACTCTACCGCCGTCTATGATCAAGAGGAGTGATGGCCTAACTGGCGCTTTGAGCCAGTTTCTCGAAGTAAGCTTTCGGTGTAGTGTAGGAGGCACAGCGCCACGTAGTGCACTGCCTTGTTCACCATACACAATGCTAACCAGTGCTTCTTGCAGATAGTTGAAGTGATGGGCTATATGAATACGCTCTTTGCCTTCTCTCATAGCAACCCGGCGCTGACGGCATTTGGCGCCCTCGATCAGTTTGTGCAGACCGTTTGTTCGCCCGCCCATAACGGCAATGTGCAGATGATGATTGCACAAGGCGGCCCGAGGACGCCTGGCATGGGTCAGTTCCCTATCGGCGCCAGCCCGCACCTGGCACACCTTCCACCTCCGGGGTCACCACATGTCATCGGCAGCCCCGCAGCTAGCGTGATGCAGGCGCCGTCCATGCATCGGTCGCAGAGCCAGCAAGGCCCTGGCTCTAACGTCGCTAGTGCAAACACTTCTCCTGCGGGAACCAAGCGAAGGCGGCCATCTGGCGTCAAGGCAGAAGACGATATGAACGGAGGGCTGACGTCGGTGCCAACTCCGTCAGCCAATCCACAGGTGAACGGGCTTCAGGGCAAGACAAAGCCGCCCACACCGAGGATGCAGAAGAAGCAGAAAGTGAACCCGACGTAGGTTTTCCAATGTCTATCTTTTGGTCTGTTGTGGTTGCTATGATATACGCCCTTTTCTTCGGCGTTCATTCGGCTCTCACGAAGGAGGTGGACGTGACGAACACGTCAAAATAAAGACGAAAGACGAGGAACAATGAATGGGTCCCCTTTGGAAGAGGCCTCAGCTGTGTAGGCTAGAGAAAGAGGTGCGTTGTTGTTCACAGATGACACGGGGGTGATTGAGCATTGTACGGCTATTTGCCTGACCGGATCGGTTGGGCGTGTTTTATTCTGTCTTTGTCTCGGGTTCTGTTTTTTTTTTTTTTTTTTCTTACGCGTTTATTTTGAGCTTGGTCTGTTTCACTCTTCATCCATTTGGGGTTTTTATGGCCAACGGTGCTCTATCTCATTGGGGTTTGGCATTTCCTTACATATTCCTCTTACACTATCTTGGCTTTCTGTTTCACGGCGAGATGCGTTAATTTCCTGGATGCTTCTCTTGGCTTTATTTTGTCTTTTTCTTCTCATCCTGCGCATGGCCATATTGCCGGTTCCTGACTTTTGAAGGTGTACAGGGGCGGAAGGGGATTGTGTTTAGATACTGAAAATTCACGAAGCGTTTCTTGCTTCCCATTTTAAATATTTTGCCGTGAGTAAATGCGGTGTGCTCGATAGGCGTATGTCGCTGTATTGCCTGCGACCTATAAATGCCTGATGATCATAGCCTTTATCCATTTCGTACTCTATACCATGTGCGCTCGCGATGTAGCCGTAATGCTTCGAGGCCTCTCATTCTGTAATTATGCAAAGAAGCGTTACTATTATCTGAAAACTAAAGTGGTTTTTATGAGGCTATGCTAGTGCTATTATAACTTTGTATTTTATTTTATTTTATTTACCGCTCTTATTGTCGTCTCATGCCTTACCAAATCCATACGCCCACTATTGTAAGAACAGTAAAATAGTATAAGCATTCACTTTTATTTATTTTATAACGGCCTGTCCCTCGTCCCTTTAGATCGCGCCTTGGAGATTGGCCACTGCTTCTAATGCCACTGCCTATACACTGTACTGCAGCTAGCGGATTTACTACTTTGATGTATTGGGCATAAAGCGCGATCCTGAACTCACCGCCTTTTAAAAGCATACTAGCGGATAGTGATACTGCCGCTAAAAGAAAAAAATGGCGATAAGTGGGATATGGACTTTTTTTTTTCACCAAAAGGCTAGGAACAATTGAAACAGACAAGCTATCCGGTGTTCGAGTCCAATCCAGCGAAAACAATGGCAGCCGTTTACAAGTCCCTTGCCAAGGTGAACGGCGATAGATCACAGGAGGATGGAGTCGCGAAGCGGAAGAACCGGCAGCGAGTGCTGATTCTCACTTCTCGAGGCGTCACATACAGGTTGGTTGACGCTCTCTCTTTTTTTCTGTTGTGCTGTTTTGAGTCGTTTCGTAGTTGCGTTTGTTCTGCAGGGTGTGCTGACGGTACAAATGCTTCCAGGCACCGCCACCTTCTAAACGACCTGGCATCCATGATGCCGCACAGCCGGAAAGACGCAAAGTTCGACTCCAAGTCCAAGCTTTATCAGCTCAACGAGCTGGCCGAGCTCTACAACTGCAACAATGTCCTGTTCTTCGAGGCGCGCAAGGGCCAGGATCTGTACATGTGGATGAGCAAGGTGCCAAATGGGCCGACCATAAAGATGCACGTTCAGAACTGTATGTCTCGCACTTGCTCCCTCCTCTTCCTCTTTTCTTTCTGCGCACGCAACTATGCCGTCGCATGTCTTTCTCCCTTGCTTTTTTTACACCCTCTAGAAAAACAAAACCATGAGTTCTCCAACTGACAGACTTTTTTTTTGGCAGTGCACACGATGGAGGAGCTTCACTTTACTGGCAACTGTCTCAAGGGCTCGCGCCCCGTCCTCTCGTTCGACGCCGCCTTCGACTCGGAGCCGCACCTGCAGCTGCTCAAGGAGATGTTCCTCCACACCTTTGGCGTGCCGCAGGGCGCTCGCCGCTCCAAGCCGTTTATCGATCGCGTCATGGGCTTCACGGTGGCCGACGGCAAGATCTGGATCCGAAACTACCAGATCAGCGAGGTCGAGGTCGGCAAGGTCGCAGCTGGCGCAGAAGAGGACGAGGATGATGCGGCGGCGGCAGCAAAGGCGGCCAAGGCGGCCAAGGCTGCCAAATCCGCGTCCAAGGACACCGACATCACCCTGGTCGAGATCGGTCCCCGGTTTGTCCTCACGCCCATCGTCATCCAGGAGGGCGCCTTTGGCGGCCCCATCATCTACGAGAACAAGCAGTTCGTCTCGCCCAACCGGGTCCGGTCGGACTTGCGCAAGAAGAAGGCCGAGCGGCACAATGTGCGCGTCGACCAGCAGCAGGAGCTCCTCTCCAAGAAGAGCAGCCTCGGCCTGCAGTCCAAGGCCGGAGCCACGGCGGCCAACCGGGGCGTGCTGGACGCGACAGAGGTCTTTGCATGAGCAGCGAACGTACACTCTTTCTCTTGTCTCGTGTACTATCACTTTTACCATCTATTACTGTTGTCGTTCTTCAAGGATTCCCACAGGGCGTTTCCGGTTACAATTGGACGTTTTTTTTTCAATCTTCTTTTGCTTATCATTGCCTCAAAAGTGTCGAATAATGCAGACAGGCTATTTAGAGTTTTGGGTGAATTTTTTAGTTGCGCTTGACACGTGACCACGCTATGCATGACTCAAAACGAGACCCGCATAAGCTGTGCTCCTATTCCTGAACGCGTTTCTCGGGGGCGGCTCTCTTCTCTTCTATTTATTTCGTTTTACTCAGAAGCTTTCCGTCTGTCAGAGTGTCGCCACTTCGTCCCTCGTTCAGCCCATTCTCCTTCCCATTGCATTCTGTCACTCTTTAGAAGTCCTTCCAGCGTCCTCGTTTTGGCTATGGCACCTTATCCCTTATATACGATGAGAAACCACTCAACTGGTCTACTGGTGGGCGCCGAATTGGGCACCGGGAACAACATCACGAACAACAGCAACAGCAGCAACAATATTGACAGCATCAGCAACAGCAATATCACATCATTCAACTATGTTAATTCCATCCCATTTGTTCCAGAATGCCTCAAGAGTGAGGAACGCGTTTAACAACCACACAGAGATAGACGAGTTCAGCACTTCGACCAAAGTGACCGAGGCTCTGTCGAAGGTTTTGAGGCTTTCATTTTTCAGTATTCATCAGTAGGAAAGAAACTTGCTCTCACATCACCCATTTGAAACCAACCCATACTACATATTTGACCTTTTGGTCTCAACTCCAGCGATCTCCTCAACGTCATACTTTTGTCTCATCATTTTACCATTTTACTATTTTCGACCTTGCGAGAATTTCAGAGAAACATCCAGCGAGAGCTTTGTCTTGCAGTTTTTTTCAGCTGGGCACATGGTACTACCTTTGTAAGTGATTGGTATGCTACTATGTAGGCTAACTCGCTCTGTCACTAACACGGTTTTCACGTCATGCAGACTCCACACCCCGATAGAGACAGCTTCGTCTCAGCAACCAGAGCTTCCGTCCCAGAACTCCCCGAGCTTTAAGAGAAAGGTTTCAAATCCTCTCATAAAGTCCCCCTGCCACAAGTGACTTAAGTTGGCAAGATTCTCATTGCACGAGTCCTCCGTTGTCCTGCTTCACATCCTAGGATCCTCGCACTGTTTTTATATAATTGGGACTGCTAGCTGCATGCCAATAATGTCTGCAGCAGCTTGTATGACATTGCCACAAACGGCACATGGCATGCCAGAGGGTCCGACCTCCGTGGGAGTTCCCGGGCTGCTTCCAGTAGTGGCTACGGCGGATTTGCAGCTCAAATCCGCTGGTCATATCAAGACGGCTTTCTCGCCTTCTAAGCCGCCTCCGTCTGCTCTGGATCGCGCACCGGTCGAGGTGCTCGTCGATGTGTTTCAACACCTGGACATTGACGCGGCGCTCAGCCTGGCTGCCACCAACAAGAGACTGGAGAACATATTTGCCAGTAATCGGGCTGTGATAGTGCTGCACATTGTGCAGCGGGATTTCAGTCCACTAAATGGCCTGCTGCAAGTCGTCAAGGCGTCGCCGGCAGACTTGGCTGTCCCCTGGGGCACTTGGCTGGATAAGCGCATTCGGCGGAAGAACGTGGTGCTCTGCCCAGGTGGCGTGCTTGGAGCTGACCGGCGGACCAGCGGCAGCTCAACGTCGTCCCTGATGAACATTCGCTGTGCCGAGGCCGAGATAAGCGATGCCGACATCGACCGCATCCTTGACGTTTGTCGAGTTGTGCGCGGGTGGGAGCGGATCTTTCCTCAACATCGGTTCAACGCCTCGCCTTTGCTGACCCGCAGCCTGTCGGCACGTGAGAACTTCCGGCTGCGCCGAGCACTGTACAACTGGATGCGCTACGCATACTACTTTCACGGCCGTCTGCCGCGGCCGAACGTGTTTGTGCCAGCCGGGAGGGATGTCCGGGTCAACCAGCTGCGGGCGCTGTGCAACAGCCAGCTGGGGGAACTGACGGATCTGTGGCGCACTGTAGAAGACATTATCGAGATGTCGCTGTGTCCTTCGGTCGACATTGTTCGCATTGGCGCGGTATGTAATCTGTGTTATTTTAGTTATGTTTTATGCGCAAAAACGCAATAGGTCACTGACGTGCAGCAGGACTTTCAGATATCCGACAAGGCTGCAGCCAAGATTGGCTGGGGCGAGCAGAGGGAGAACAGAACAGTGGTAGCGACAATGTCCAAGCTGTCTCCAGGCCGGCTGCTGCACTATCTTGACAACGGCCACCGATACACCAAGGCGCGGCTCATTGAGGATATCCGGCAGCGAATGCCCTACTTTGAATCAGACACGGAAAGCCTGACGAGCGCGCTGGCGGTGGTGAGCATGGAGCGGTGGCGGCAGATGCAGAGGCAGTTTCCAGCCATGGTCCAGGATACCGGGTCGCGGGTGTTTCTGCCCGTGTACACGCGGGTGATGAGCCAGTTCCAAGGGGGCACGCTGGACTGGAATGATGCTCAGATGGAGGCTGACTGCAAGACGGTTGGCAGCATGGTGGGCGTTGGGCTGGACTGGCGGTCGGAGGAGCTCTTTGGCTTCCGGCCGGAGATCCCAACAGGGATGCTAGACCCGTGAGAGGCTTGGGGGCATGTGTTGTAGGAACGTGTACGAATATCTAGATTAGATGTGATCTATTGTTGTTTAATTCAGTTGGGAAAGATTGGTGGCTGTCATCACGTTACTGCTTGCGATTCCGAATGTCTTACGCACTCAGTACTGCAACTAGCCAATAGACCTCAAGGCTGTATCTTGCAGGAAGGAGCGCGTCTTCAAATTCAGAAGAGTGGCAGGTGCGAATGTGCACCGTTGCAGAATGTGATATTATATAGATTACATAGCATGCTGCTTTACTCTTTTTAATTTCTTCTTATATAGAATAATTAGGCAGGGCTGCCCGCTGGCGCCACCAAGATGACCGCTATCAACAGCCCCGCCAATCAGGCCAGGACCAGCCTTCCCAGCGCGAGCTAAAATGCCAAAGCCAGCGCTTTGTTTTCACTCGTCGCCTCTTCTGCCCAAAACCTATCACAAAAAAGTCACCGCAACACGAACCGCAGCTCCACTACTAGCGATCCTCGGTTAGCCACGTAGCCTGCTATTTCGGTCTCACCAGACGTGATACTCCAGTAAGAGCAAAAGTGCCCAGGACTCCCTTTGGCGTTTATTTTTTGCTAACAGCTAAATCGAAAAGGCGGCCATAAGAGCAAGTGGCCCTTTCTTTTTCATTCCGGCTGTGGAGAGACAGCAAGAGGTATGCCTATGATAACAGCTTTTTGGGTTTCGGTCTTTACCCCTTTCGTTCTCAGCACAGGGCTCTGGCCAGCGTCAGCCTCTGAGAGAAAGAGAGAGAGAGAGAGAGAGAGAGAATAAATCCCTGGTTGTTCCTTAAGGAGAGACTGGACTGCGTATATGGTATTATCCTTTGTTGTCATTCGCATTTCATTCACCTCAATCAACAATTCGCCTTTATCCTTGCAACTGCAAGAGCAGTCTACAGACGCGGTCTTTCTCTTATCTCAAACCATGCCCGTTTGATTTTGTATTTCCCGTGCCTCTCTGGCGATCTACCCTGTCAATGCGCGACTCTGCTGTTGTCTATCAGCTTATATGCAATAGAGCATATGCCAAATTGAGTTCCATGCGACTGCAGCTAATTGTCGACTATTAGGCCACTGACTCTTCGTCGATTTTGTTGATTATTAGTCGCCAGTGACCACCAGAGCTGGGCTGTCCAACAGCTGGGCTCTTGTGGTGTCTTCCTCTCTCAATCTATCAAGGAGGAGGTAGGGAAAGCACGCGCAGCGCGCAGCGGCCAAAACCCCTGCTTTGTCCGTCTTGGTCTGCCCACGCCTGGGGTGCGGCGACCGGTCTATCTCGCATCGCGTTGCTTGCCGCCGCCACCATGGGCGAAGCGGACAATGATGTGGTGATGGACGGCATGGACGCCGAGCCGCCTGCGACGACGGCAACCTCAGCGACGGCTGCCAACGGGCATGCGGTGGCAGCCAGCGGCCAGGACAACAGCAACAGCAATATCAATGGCGACAGCAATGGCAACAGCAATGGCAACAGCAATGGCGCGTCTAATGGCGAGAGCAAACCTAGCACACCTGATGTCCACCACGAGGAAAACGCGCTGGGCTATCCGGTAGACTTCAAGCGGCGGGGGCTGCTGCCAACAGGCTGCTGCTATGACGACCGGATGAAGCTGCACGCCAATGCAGACTTTGGGCCTGGGCCACACCACCCGGAAGACCCGGCGCGGATCTCAGAGATCATGGCAGCGTTCAAGCGGGCTGGGCTGGTGTACATGGGCTCGGAGGCGGACCTGGTTAAGATCATCCGCGAAAGCCCTACAAAGTACATGTGGCGGATCGCGACACGCGACGCGACTAAGGAGGAGATCCTGCTGGTGCACCACCCGCGACACTTCTACTGGGTCAAGGAGCTGTCGGAGAAGCCAACGTACGAGCTGCGGGAGATAAGCAGGGTGATGGACGAGGGCCGAGACTCGCTGTACGTGGGATCGATGACGTACGAGGCAGCGCTGCTGTCGGCGGGCGGGGCGATCGAGACGTGTAAGGCGGTGGTGCGCGGAGACGTGAAGAACGCGTTTGCGGTGATCCGACCGCCGGGCCACCACGCCGAGTACAACCAGCCGATGGGGTTCTGTCTGTTCAACAACGTGCCGATCTCGGTGCGGGTGTGCCAGAAGGAGTATCCGGACGTGTGCCGCAAGGTGCTGATCCTGGACTGGGACGTGCACCACGGCAACGGGATCCAGAATACGTTCTACGACGACCCCAACGTGCTGTACATTTCGCTGCACGTCTTCCTGGACGGGCAGTTTTACCCGGGGACGCCGACGAATCCGTCGACGCCGGACGGCAACATCGACAAGTGCGGAGCCGATGCCGGACTGGGGCGCAACGTCAACATCGGCTGGGACAACCAGGGCATGGGCGACGCGGAGTACATGGCGGCGTTCCAGAAGATTGTGATGCCTATCGCGAACGAGTTCAACCCGGATCTGGCAATCATCTCTGCGGGCTTCGACGCGGCCGCGGGCGACGAGCTGGGCGGCTGCTTCGTGACGCCGGCGTGCTACGCCCACATGACGCACATGATGATGTCGCTGGCCGGCGGAAAGTTGGCCGTGTGCCTCGAGGGCGGCTACAACCTGCAGGCCATCTCGGCCTCGGCGCTGGCCGTCGCGCGCACGCTCATGGGCGAGCCGCCACCCAAGTTCGAGGTGCCCAAGCTGGGCAAGGCGGCGGCGCGGCTGCTGGCGCGCGTCCAGGCCCACCAGGCGCCGTACTGGGAGTGCATGCGGCCGGGCGTGGTCGACGTGGCTGACCTGCAGGCCCACGGCGGTGTGCGGCTGCACGACGTCATCCGCGCGTACCAGCGCCAGCAGCTGTCTGCGAACCACGGCATGTTCCCGCTGTTTGTGCAGCGCAGCACCATCTACAAGACGTACGAGGACCAGGTGCTCGTCACGCGCAGTCTGCACACGGCCCGGAGGATCATGGTTATCATCCACGATCCGTAAGTGGTGGGGGATTAGGAGGAGAGAGAGAAGAGAGAAGCGCCTTCTGAGTTGTGGATGCTAACTTTAGCAGACCAGAACTCGCCGGCCAGCCAGACGTGTTGGACAACTCGCTGGATGCACATAATGCGTGGATGGCAAGTTTCCTTCCTAGCTTCTTCCTAGCTCCCAACGTTTCTTCTCTTGTTTTTGCCTACTAACACAACCAGAGTGACGGGGTGATGCCGCACATCGACTGGGCCATCGGGCAAGACTTTGGCATCATCGACATTAACGTGCCGCACTACCACACGCAGCCCGAGGACACGGAGTCGCACGTGCCGCGGATGACCGAGGAGGCCATGCAGGGCCAGCTGCAGGAGCTGGTCTGCTACATCTGGGACAACTACCTGCAGATCTCGGACTCGGCGCGGCAGATCTTTGTCATGGGCGTCGGCCAGGCGTATCTGGGCGTCAAGATGCTGCTCGTCAACCGCGACTGCAAGGCGCGCATCACGGGCGTGGTCAACTTTGTCGACGGCAGCCTGCGGGCGGTCAAGAGCGACGCCGATCCGGACCTGACACAGTGGTACAAGACGCACTCGCGCGTGTACGTCGGCAGCGACCACGCGTGCTGGCAGACCAACGAGTTCATCCGCAAGATCAACAAGCGCCGCTTCGGCGACGTCGTGCACAGCCCGTTTACGGGCCTGAACCGCATGCTGCGCGAGCACGCGGCTGACGCGCACCAGTGGATCATGGACCGGCTGCCCGAAGAGCACGGGGACACGACCGAGGAGGAAAGCTAGGGTGTCACGCCTGGTCTGTAGTGCCTTAAAGTGCTGAAGTGCAGAAGGGCTGAAAGTGCTGAAAGTGCTGAAAGTGCTGAAAGTGCTGAAAGTGGTTGAGTGGTTGGAGTGGTTGGAGTGGTTTGGGCTGGTATTGGTTAGGTATAATTGGAGCCTAATGAGCCTTTGCACTTTTTGAAAGTCACGATAGTACTACTGTGCAGTGGAAAGATGAGATGACCTGGTGGTCCCTGTCAATTATCACCAATGTGTGGGCAATATTTGTGGCGTGGTGGAGGAAGAGTGGCCACTCTTTTGTTGTTGTTTATGTATTGTATTATATTGTGTGGTGTCCTCCTTTTAACTGTATTCCCTGCCCTTGAACTATGTAGAATTTGGACAAAGAAACAACAGCAAAGGCATGCACAGACTTGTGAAGCACATCAGGTTTCCTTTTTTAAACTACGAGAAACAGCCGGAACAGCTATATTATAGTATGCTTCTTTTTGTGTATCGCACGTCTGGCGTTGTTTGCTCATGGCACAGAACAAACCAAAGGGCCAAATTGCCGTCTATCATAACAGAGACAGGCCTTGCATGCTTTTGGCGGTCTGTCCGAAAAGTAACAAAAACGATAGTTATGTCCAAAAAAGAAAGGAATTAAGTAGAATGACCGGCAGCGGAATATGCACAGGATGCACTAGGAATAAAAAAAAACAAGACACAATCCGTTCCAGAAAGTCGATCCCAAGGACACAAGGATGTGAAGAGTCAAAGGCAAGCTACTAAAAGAAAAGGGGTATATCGTTGTGTGCGAGATTTGACAAGAACAATGCAAAACGCCGTCATGTCCCTCTCCTTCCCTTCTTTCCCTTCTTTCCCTTCTTTCCCTTCTTTCCCTTATGATCCCTCATTCCGGTGCTTCGCAGAGAGACGAGTTCATGATTGCTGGTAGGACCGTCAGTCCTTGGCCACAGCCGTGCTTCCTCCACCTCCTCCTGTTGGCACGTTGGTCGAAGATGCCGGCGAGTGAGAGTGTGAGTGCTGGTGCAGTCCTAGGACGCGCTGCAGGCTGCGCCGGATGCTGCGACCGGCACTATCATCAGCTGCATCGGCGGCAGCGGCTGCTGTGGTAGGTGATGCTGGGGGTGTAGCAGCGTCGCCATCAGCAACACTACCGCCACCGCTACCACCTGTCGCCACGGCTGTTGACAGGCTCGCGGCTGCTGGCCGGCCACCTCCTAGCAGGTTGCTCATGCGGCGGCCGAAGCTCGGCGACGGCAGGCCGCTGCTGTTTCGCCGCTCCTTCTCCCGCTCCTTCTCCCTCTCCCTCTCCCTTTCCTTCTCCTTGCTCTTGCGCGCCGCAGCCTCTTCCCGTCGCTGCTTCTTGCGCGCCGCTGCCGCCGCTGCAGCAGCAGCTGCTGCCGCTGACGGAGACACCACCTCGGACTGGCGCGGTGGCCATTCACCGTCGCGCTTCCAGCCCTCCACGCAGGCACGCACGGCATCGCCCAGGTTGATCGGACACGATGGCTGCAGCGAGCTCAGCACGACCTTGTCGTACAGGTTGAGATACAGGTTCGGCGTGATCGACGCCCGCATCGGGTTGGCTGCCGGTAGTAGCGGCCGTGCCACCGGCAGCATCGTCTCCACCGCGTACTCTGGGTGCTGATGCTGATGGCCGGCCGCGTGATCGCCGTACGGA
>JRUC01000665.1:0-14715 GCA_000806385.1 Leptographium procerum
CCCCCAAACAGCTCGCTCCCCTCAAGCCCAGCCGTCTGGACATCTTCAATGACTCCCACCTCCACTCTCACCATGCTGCCATGGCCGGCCGCGTCCAGTCTGGCGAGACCCATTTTCGCGTCGTCATCACCACCGAGGCCTTTCAGGCCCAGCGCCAGCCCGCCCGCCACCGCATGATATATGGCCTGCTGCAGGACGAGATGCAGCGCGATGGCGGCATTCATGCGCTGCAGCTGCGCACGATGACGCCCGAGGAGGACGCCAAACGCGAGGAGCAAAAGAAGTCTGCCGGCGATGCCGTCGGCTGCGGCCGCGAGGAGCACTAAAGTTAAGCCGGCCGCTTTGCTGGGATTGGGCATGTAAGATAAGACACTACACGTTTGGGACAAGTCAGATACAAAAGCGGTACGACAGGGCGGGATTTCAGACACGATTGCATGAAGCGCAAGATATTATAAAAAAACGCACATCACAACCCTCGATATGCATCTGCTACGATCGTGTGATCTTGATGTCGAGCCGGAAAAAGGCAAAAGGCAAAAAACCCTACGAGTGGGGTTGAGTGATTGGGGTATCTGTCTGGCGTCTCACTATCCGCTTGTCCTTTCTTTCTTGCCTCGAAATTTCAGCCACGCTTCCGGCCTGCCCTAGCTTTTAAAAACTCGCCAAACCGCCTGCTTATCTCTGTGGCCGAGGCTGGCATGGCTTGCATCGATTGTCGTTGCTTTTTGCGTAGCGGCGTCGCCAGCTTTAGTAGCGATGGCGGCTTTCGCGTGCTTGGATCTGCTGCCTCCATGCTGGATGTGGCAATCGTAGCTCGACGGCGTTCTGTGTCGATGGGCAGGGGTTGGATGGACGGCCTCCCAGGTTTGCCAGCCCGTGGGCTACTTCGTGCAGGTTCAAACCAGTCGTCTTCTGAATCTTGCTGTGCTTGCTGCTCCCTCTTCCGCTTCCTCTCCACAGTCTGCTTCGACGCGATGTTGGAAACCACATCTGATGCATGCCGCTTGTTCGCCTGTACAATATCTGCAGCCTCATCTCCCTCTAGACTCCGTTTCCGGCTTGGCTTCCAGCTTTTTGCACCTTCGGCCGGCGAATGTGGACGTCGTACAGGCTCTACCACGACCTTTCGAGTTGGCCTTCGTATCACGCTCTCAATAACAACCTCCTCGGAATGCTCTCCCGGGCGTCTTTCTGCCGGGAAGCGCAGGGGTGTAGCATCAACTGCCTGCTGCTGGGCCGGTGATTGCAACATGTAGCTGACTCTGTCCATTCCGGGTGGTATGACGGCTGTTGGAACAAGCGAGCTTGGTAGTGCTAACGGACTTTCCGTATCGTCCAGACCAGACGAGCTTGTTTGGTTGCGGTGCTTCAGTTGGCCTTGGTGCTGGCTCTGGCCTTGATCTTGACTTTCGTCTTTGTTGGTATCGTCGCTAAGGAGGCCAGGCCCGAATAGAGCGGAATGTAGCTGTGGACTGCTGGGCTGCCGGTGTGGCCACGAGCTGCCACCGGTGCTTCCTGACTCTGCCAGGCGGGTCAGAGTAGTAGATGGAAGACTCAACTCGTTCCTCGCTACTCGCTCCATGAGTTCATTAGACACCGCATGAGCGGCATCAGAGGCATCATTGCGCGTCGACTCTTGAGTGGAAGCCGTTTCCCGCCTGTTGCTATCAGATTCCTGGCTGCTGTGAATGATTTGCCGAATCACGTCCACTTTCTTCGGATAAGCTGCCAGAATGGACGTCACATTTTCGGTGGTGACAACCTTTTTGCTGTACTCAAGTGTGTCGATGTTACGGTTGTACCACTTCAAAAGACTCATGGGCTTGCCAGAGGTCACCGAATGGACATAACCTATAAAGTCCACGTATGCACGGATGACATCATCGTATAGAAAATTGGCGAGAGAGCCCGACTTTGCAAATCCCTGAATACAATAGCACGCTCTGAGAAAATCCTCCAAGTCTCCCCTGAAATTGGGGTAGGCCGTCTTGAACGTCTCGTATGGAAGTTTCCATGTATATTGTGGTTGTGGAATGCGCTCCTTGGGGGCTGTAGCTGTAGCTGTAGCTGCTCTGACGACTTTAGAGCTTTCGGCCCTCCGTTTGGCGGGGTGGACCACAGAGATATCATTGGCGCGATCCGGGAGTCTCTCTGGCGTTTGCTTGTGCTGCTGTGTACGGTTGGCCACATACGTCTTAGGCTGAGAAACACTTCGCTGCATAGGTGTCCGAGCCGACAACGCCTCTGGCTCAAAAGCCCTCAAAGGCTCTGAAAGACACGCTTCTGTGCTTCGACAGCGCTTCGGCGTTGAGCCGAGCCCAATACTCTCAGGACCGACTGACAGAGTCGCTTCCCTGTGGTTGCGAAGCTTAGGAAACGAGGGCTCTTTCATAAGTCGTCGCCTCCGCTCAGGCTGTGCGTTATTCGAATCTTCCTTTCGGTTCTCTTGTGCTTGTACATCGCTGCAAGTCGTGCTATTATATACGCTAGGGACGGGTCTGTTTGATGCCGAACTCGGGATACACGCACCTAGCGAGCTCTGCTGCTGTTGTTGTCTTGACTGCAATGGTGACGCTTGTTCCATTCGTTGTCTAGGCAGGGTTTGGCTGCGCTCCTGGCTAGGCTGTCCTGATTCTTGCGTGCTTGGAAGCTTCCCGCCAAGAGCGTCAGGGACCTCTACATCTAGTTCTTCAAGGGGACTGCTGCTTCGCAAACCGTCGAGGGCTGGGGTCTTTGCTGTTGCGGAAACATGTATTGGCGTAACTCGACTTGAGCGTTGAGTGTGTCTCACCGAAGTTGGAGTGTTTGTGATTTCCTCGTCGCTATCTGCTTGACTGGCCCAGCTGGGAGAGTACAACCGAGCAGGAACCTGAGAGCAAATTGTCCCTTCTCCGTCGGAGTCGTTCTGCTCAGGTAGCTGCGAAGCTTCCGTCTGAGGTTCTGCAGGAACTCGTCCTTCAGGCAACTCGGCCTCCGGACTCTCCATGTTGGTGAATGGGACATGTTGTTGCCGTAGTGATGGCACTTGATCGGGCAGTACTTCTGTACGCGAAACCTGCGCCGTAGGCAGCTGAATATCCGCTGCAGGTGATGAGCGTCCGTGTGGAGATGGGTTTGCCGAAGGCTTTCCTCGCGGCGTCTTTGGTGTTTTTGCTGGCGTCCGGCCTGTTGAAGCGGGCGTTGCGGGCACAAGGCTGGCTGTAGCATCGGGCCCAAGCCCTGGTATATCGGGTGGTCCACTGGCTAGCTTGAGTGCAGAGCTCCGCACCTCTTCCAGGACATCAGGCGGGACACAGGAAGCACCGAGTCCGTTTTCTCGGATGATTTCAACCCAAGAGCAGTCCTGATCCAGCAGCTTCTTCTGGTTGACCGGTATACTAGAAAGGCTCCTCTTGAGCCTGCCGTTTTTCTTGGTTGGCAGAGATTCTGTCCAGGAAGACGAGGGGGCAGCCGTACTCCCACCATTCCGAGCTTGGGCTTCGTTCATCTTGATCTCGGCGCATTTGTCGTCTGTGACAATCAGGCATGGAAGCTATCCGGAGTTTGTTGAGGCCTTCACTCACTAACGATCGTACGCCATATACATATTTGACAAGCACGACTGGAGCATTTGCGCCCGTCTATATGAGTACCCGTAGATCCCAAAACAAAGTCTAAAGAGTGATGTCGAGGAGCACGTTCACAAGTACGCGCTTGGCAGCGGGATATTATATCTAAAATAGCATAACGCCAATTCACGTGACTGGTAGGTGGATACACGTGCCCACAAAAAGGCGGCACTAAGTCAGAAGTCACATGAAGTTAGACGTGCCCCCACCCCGCATAGCTTGCTTTTGCCCCAGTGACGGCAAGACAATACGCTGTAGCGTGAACGTGACCAAAGCGCCATCATCATACAATACCATCAGGCGCGCCGATGCTGGAGCATTACTGGGCACTTTTGCCACGACGTCCACATCCGCCAGAAAATCTCGTCGCCGATAAGTGGGAGGATGTCTTGAAGCCCTCACGGCCCTTGCGTTGGGCATACCGCATTGATCTACGCTTTTTCTTTTTGCAGCCCGTCTTGCTTAGCGAACAGCATTAGCCCAGCGGACCCTTCACACACTCGCTTCTCCGAGATACAAACACACAACCGGCTCGGCAGCTATTGGCCTAATGCGAGTAAAGTAGCAGTCAAGATATGTTCACTTGCGTTCCGGAAACTGCAGGTTCGTGTCGACTTCTAAGTTCCGACCTAGTTCAATTGCGACAAAGCTCTTAAGACGGACTAGCTTGCCCGGTCCCTCGAAATGTCCTCGAGAATGCCTCCCGTCTCGCCCGCGACTACATCTTCGCCCTTTGAGCGGCTATCCAGACGAGGCTCCATAGCTAGCCAGTCTACGGCTTCGCAAGTCGACAAGGAGCAGCTTGCCCAAGCTCTCGATAAGATTCACAACTCCGCAAGCCAGTCCGATATTCTGACAACCTTCAACGATTTTGGGCCACCTCCTACGGCTGCGGCTCCCGTGATCGAGCCAAAGGGTACAACTAGCGATTTAGTGCAGCAAGGGCTGAGCGGCTTCTACTCGCGACTTAAGGAGGCTGTGGGTGTGGGCGGGAAAGCTACCATAACCGAATCCGAGGAGGGAAACAGCCATGATGGGGTGTCGTCAAAGAGCAGCTCGAACCCAACACACACACGTTCTAAATCATCCGTCTCGAGCCTCCCCAGGGGTGAGAGTGGAACCACAGGTTCAACCTTCAATTCCATGTTGTCCGAGATGTCCACAACCGCCACAACGTCGGGTGGCACGACGTTGGATAGCCACTCGCAGGCATTGCCTTCCTCGAAAGCATCATCCGTCACGACTGTATCCACCTCTGCATCCACCACCAAATCTGCCGCCGCAAGTCAAGGCCTCGCAAAGGTGGGCAGGGCACCTGCCTCTGCTGTGGTTGATCCAACAATAGCATCGGGCGCTGTCGGAATATACAATGAGCCTTTGCGGGAGCCAGGGCCACGTGCTGCAGAAGAGTTTTTGCCTCTTCCAAATGGCAGGAGGAGGCCGGTGGGATTGAATCAGACTCATATGCCAAGCCTTTCTGCTGGATCTAGCTTGTACGATGGTTCGACTGAAAGGAAGAACAACGACAGTCAGGATGCGGCTTCTGTGTCTCGGCGATCTGCCATAGACGATGGTTCTAGTCAGGGTGTATCTTCGGGTGCGATGCGCAGCCCAGTTAAGACTATAGGGCCGTATCATCCATCTAATCTTGGCTCTGCCAATTCGGCGTCTGCGGGGACTGGAGCACAGGGTGCGGGTTTTAAGGCTAAGCATGACGACCTGAAGCTGCCTTCCGTCATCGATAGGCTGAATGTGGGAGTGACGCCTGGTGGAACTCACTCCCTTTCCCCGTCATCAGAACGGAGCATGCCGGAGGCCAACCCTATTAACACCTCTACCCACAATACGGTGAATCATGAGCCGTTTGCACCTGATACAAGACCTCAGAAACGTCCGCCTGAGTCAGTACAGATCAGTGCAATGAAGAAAGCAAGTGGCACAATGGAGACAGTCAGTGCACGCCTAGAGAACATGAGGAGGCAAATCCTAGGCAAAGAGTTCTGGATGGCCGATGAGACTTGCAAGGAGTGCTTCCAATGCGGCGATCCGTTCTCAGCCTTCCGCCGGAAGCACCACTGCCGAACGTGCGGCTGGATCTTCGACTCGAAGTGTACATCAACCATAACTGGGGAGAAGTTTGGCGTTTCAGGCAATTTGAGGGTCTGCAAGAAATGTCTGGATATCATCAACAGCAGATATGAGAGCGACTCGGACGACTCGGACGACCCGCGTCTAACGTCTCTGCTCCAGTCGAACACCCAGAAATCCTCAGTCTCGGCCTCAACTTCAAGACTGAAGACAGATGACGAACGCAGCATGTCTGAGAGAACTGAAGAGATAGACGATGGGCGGTCAACGACAACCCCCATGATGGCTGTTCCTGCGACGCGGCGGATAGGGGATCCCTCCAACCGAAACTCGGCGATCCTGGAAATCGACGCTCCGCAGCTCAGCCGGCCAAGCTCGTCTCGTTCTCTCAAGTCAATGGCCTCCGTACGGCCATCTTCGTCGGGCCACGTGCGACATCATTCAAAACACAACCTTCTTTGGAACAGCAGAGTAAACACAGAAGACAGAGTCCCATTCCGCAAAGATCTTACCGACGAGATGAGTCGCAGGTCTAAGCTGCCTGCCTTTCACGACGACAACATAATCGACCCAGAGCTTGCGCCATACATGTCTGACGAGTCGAGCGGAGACGAGCAGATGAGCATTTTCAGCACGTTGACAAACAGAGACATCATGTCCACGAGCCTCGACCCTGAAAAGGCAAACTTTGGCCCCTTCCTAAACGCTGGCCGGAAGCACCGCTCTCGCCATGGCGAGAAGAGCATAAGTGGCTTGAGCTTCACAAGTCGGGCTATAGACGATGGCGCAGGTTCGCCTAGTGTTGCCAGCCACTCACGCGGAACCGGAAGGCGCAGGAATATGAGTTCCGCGAGCATTACTGGCGGTCAGCATCACATTCGCTCACCACGCTCGAAATTGGGTGGCTTCAAGGGCCCTTCTATATCGAGTGAGACTTTGGGCATGTTTGATATTTTCGGCAGCATAGATGCCAAGACTGCCCGGCCCTCCAGTTCAGCGAAGCCCGAGCCGACAAAGTTGAACGAGCCGAGCATTGCGCATACGAGGAAGCTGTTCCGACAACTCCTAGGCGACGCCGCGATTCCAAATCCGTCGGCATGGGAGAAGGCTCTGGTCCCTGTCTTGCGGCGGTGCGCTGCTGACGTCGACCCAAACACGCGTGAGGGGGACCGCATGGATATCCGGCATTATGTCAAGCTAAAAAAAATTCCTGGAGGCAAGCCGAGCGACAGCATCTACGTATCGGGCGTGATATTCACGAAAAATCTTGCTCTGAAAAGCATGCCCCGGCGAATATCGAACCCGCGAATTCTGATCGTCTCTTTTCCAGTCGAGTACCAGAGGCAGCAGGAGCACCAATTCATGAGCCTCGAGCCGGTCATGTCACAGGAGAAAGAGTTTTTGAAAATGGTGGTGGCCCGTATCCGAAGCCACGAGCCAGAGGTTGTTCTTGCTCAGCGCAATGTGGCTGGTCTAGCACTGCAATCGTTGGCAGATGCAGGTATTGCCGTCGCCTACAATGTCAAGCCATCGGTCATTGGGGCCGTGTCACGGTTTACCGGGACCCCGATCATCTCGTCCATGGACATGCTCTCTCTTCCTATCACGGTAGGGCGGTGCGCTAGTTTTGAAGTCAAGACGTTTGTGAACAATGATATCCCTGGACGTAAAAAGACATATATCTTTGTATCGGGCTGCGAGAAGTTCCTTGGCTGCACGATAGCCCTTCGTGGCACGTCGACCGAGCTGCTTTCACGTATGAAGAAGATCACAGAGTTCATGGTATACGTTGTCTACAACTTGAAGTTGGAGTCCTGCCTTCTCAGTGACCAGTCTGTCAAGACTTCTGCCGAGGTCGAAAGCACGAGCTTACCGAAACCATCCGCGAAGGCTGAGGGATTGCAGTCTCTTGAAGGATCGGCTAGCCAGAGTCTAGAGGCATCAGTCACAACGGACGCTAATACCGACTCTCTTGCAGTGTTACAAGGCGGTAGCAATCCAACAGGGCAAGACGAGGCGTCTCTGGTGACAGACGGTGAACAATCTGGTCCACTTCCACAGCTCGTCATCTCTGCCGAGAGTTTACAGGCAACAGAAAACCGGCAGCTGCCAGAAGATGTGCCGGCACCGACATTCTACAGCGACATGGTGGAAAAGTACAAGACAAAAATACTCTCGGCGTCGCCATTTGTCAAGTTCACGCAGCCATATCTCCTCGTGAAAGCGCGTGAGCAAGAAACACGGCTTCTGTACCTCAAGCGGCTCCGTGACCAGGACATTCACAAAGAGAAAGACGAGCCAGAGGAAAATACGGCACAGCAGCAGTTCCAGTTGATCAACCCCCAAATGGTGCACGAGATTGGGCAGAAGGCGCCGAGACAGGTAATGGAAGTCCTGCATGCCGTCCACGATGCAGAATATGACAAGGCGTTGTATGCGTACCAGACGCAGACCCGGCAGTGGGAGAATTACATCCAGGGAAATCTCGACCTCTTTGACCCGCATTCACACCAGAATATCGTCGTTCTTCACTCCGTCACCTGCACAGAAACCAAGATCCCGTGTCTCGAGCCTGAGCTCATCGGCATCTCGTACTACAACGAGCTTCCCGATCCCTTGAGTCCAATGAGTGCAGACTGCACTCTAGGCCAGTATGTCCAGGATCTGTGTGACGGGGCCGAGGAGCTGTGCCATGCCAACGGATGCGATCGGCCGATGTGGCAGCACCACCGCACGTACGTACACGGAGAGGCTCGCATCACTGTCTTTGTCGAGCCAGAAGCGAGAATTCCGTCCAGCCCGGAGCCATCGAGCGACAATGACGAGCCAGAGGACGATGATGAGGATGCAATGTACGTATGGAGCTATTGCAAGATCTGCAGGCGAGACCTCACAGTCAAGCGGCTCTCCCAGAGCGGATGGAAATACTCATTCGGCAAGTATCTTGAGCTCTTGTTCTGGAGCCAGTTTCTTCGGCTAGTAGAGGATACAAAGTGCTCGCACGACTGCCAAAAAGAGCATATCCACTACTTCAACTTCCGGGGCTCATCTGTTCGGGTCCACTACGATCCCATCGACCTGCTTGAGGTGGTTGTTCCCAGGGCGCGGATCACCTGGAAGGTAGACCATGACCTGCAGCTGAAGAACACAATCTTCCTCAAGATGCAAGAGCGCTGGGTTCGGTTTATCACATCTGTGAATACTAGGATCAAGAGCATACGGATCGACAGCGTGTTGCCGGAGAAGGCAGACAGCTGCAAGGCCGAGGTGGAGCGGCTCGCAAAGAGAGCCCAGGAGGATCACCCTCGTCTGATCCGCGAGCTGCAGCAGGCCTACATGCAATCGAGACACTACGAGATCATCCCGCTAAATGCTGCCATGCGCTCGATGGCAGTGAAGATCACCGAATGGGACGCGGCGTTTACAAAGTTTGAGGCAGACTTCCTGTCCGACAAGGATGTCCGGCAGTTGACTGTGATGCAGCTTAGAAAGATGTTCACCGATAGCGAATCAAAGGAATCGCTCCCGGCCACGGACGGAAACTCTGTCGCTTCGCTTGCCTCAGAGTCCGATACCAAAGCCACCGTGACGGCGCCGACAACGCAGAACTCGACAGGTGATGCCGATGGCAAGTCGGAAGAGACTGTCGCCCAGTCGACTGTTGTTGACGAGTCCACGAAGCCCACGGCGCCGACAACAGCGGCCACAGCGGCCAAGTCGGCACCAGCATCTGAGGAGCGAACATCAGAGCATCCGACAGCCACAGAGACCGAGGCTGTTTCATCCGAACAACGGGTGGACGATGCTCCAGGACAGGAGGTATCACCTGATGCTGCAACTCAGGTGGCAACCGAGGCTGCAACTACGGCCGCAACACAGGAGGCATCAGTTCCTGCCAACACTTCTCCTGAGACGGAGACTCACGCCGGCAACGGCGAGGAAGCCGCAGTTGATAGGACTGACGCGGCTGAGAAATCTGATATAGCTGCTACAGCTGATACGGTCGATGGGGTTGAGGCGGACACTGCGACTACTGCCGTTGCCACCGCTTCTCGAAAGCCAGCATCTACAAGCAGCAGCCAAGAGCTTCCCGGCTCCGCCTCTGCGAGAACCTCTTCTCCGGCCCCGTCCTCAACCGCAACGGGAATGTCTCGTTCAAGCAAGGCCGGCCGTCCTGGTTTGACGTCACAACAGACGCTCACAGAAAAGGTGGAACAGCTGCGCAGGGAGTTCAAGGCACAGTCGCCTGAGGGCAGCCAGGGGGCACCGGCGTCTGCCTCTGCTGGCATCAACAGTCTGATAGCAAAACATAATACTGACCTCCGTGGGGTTGCACGTAAGTCAGGCTCGAAGGTGTCCCCTCCTTTGAACCGAGCGATATCGCAGCCTGCCGGTGCTGTTGCTATTCCCAGAAGCATACCCGGCATGAGTAGACAGGTGTCGACAAAGGATGTCAAGGCATCAGTGCACGAAGGCGGGCAAGGCGGGCAAAGCGGGCAAGGCGGCAGCGGAGGAGCGGAAGCGCAGAAGCACCCGATGGACGTCCTAGGCAAGGTGGTGGACAAGAAGTTTACGGATCGCATTAGCCTGAGCTCGCTGAAGCCGCACAGAAAGCCCGGACAGTCTGCGATTCCGCGATTCGTGCACAAGAAGAAAGAAACGAAGGTGACCAACCTCGCGAAGCAGCTGACTCGCGAGTTTGAAAAAGAGAGAAACCGGGAGCGCATGCGGGCGGCAAAACTGCAGCACCAGCCACGGTCATACTTTCCCAGGTCGTCGGTCAGGGCCATCGTGGAGGTCTACGAGGACATCAACCAGGCGGTCCAGGAACCAGGACCGACGGACGGCGAGCAGCTGTTTGCATCGCAGCATAGCGACGGCCAGCCCGAAGGCAGAGGGGAAGCGGAAGAAGAAGCCGGAAGCGGGTCCAACTCAGCAGCTGTTCCACGAGCAGATGCAGTGGGCATGGGCGACCAGACCGGTCAGGCGTCATCATCGGAGCCAGCGTCACAGCAGGTGTCGGACAGCACGGCCGAAACAGCTGCTACGGAGACGGAAGACCACTGCCATTGCCAAGACCAAGATCAAGATCAGGATCAGGTTCAGGTTCAAAGCCATGATCAGAACCACGATCACGACCACGACCATGACCATGACCATGATCACAACCACAAGCACACCGAGAGCGCGGCGTGTTCGGATGACGAAGGTGGCAGCGATGCCGACCAGTCGCTGGAAGACATCCTGCCCGACGTGGAGACGATTGCCGAACACCTCGAGCCAAGCGGCACGGTGCCGGCAGAGCTTCAGAAAGATAAGAAGTCGAACCTGATGAAGATGCTGGGCAACTTCTGGGCCGAGCGGTCAGCGACAGGATGGCCGCCGCTGGACTATCCGCTCAACGCATCGGACCACATATTCTTCGACTCGGACGTGATCGTGCGAGAAGACGAGCCGAGCTCGTTGATTGCGTTTGCGCTGAGCTCGGAGGATTACATAAGCAAGCTGAGAGACATCCAGCAGCAGGGCCGGAGAGCAGCACAGAGGCAGATGAAGGACGAGCGCGAGTCGAGCAGCGACAATACGGACAGCGAGGGCGAGGGAGGCGAAGGGGGCAAAGGGTCCGAGGGGTCCGAGGGGGATGAGAGTGACGATGCGGCACTTGAAATGAAGCCGATCAAAGGCGGCGCCGAGGCCAGGGCCCCGCTAGTCCCGGAAGAAGGAAGAGGACTGGAAGGAGGCCAGGGAAATGGAGAGGGAGCAGGAGGGGTCAAAGAGGAAGAGGGAAGCCGGCCGAGCGTGGACGACGACAGGGCAACAAGCAGCGGCGGATCCGAAGCGTGGTATGAGATGGACGAGAGCGAGCTGGAGCGCAGCCTACTGCGACTGACGGGGACGCATCTAAAGTACCAGTTCACAGAAGGGTCGGCACGGATGATGTGCAAGATCTTCTACGCGGAGCAGTTCGACGCGCTGCGGCGCAAATGCGGCGTGGCGGACCGGATCATCGAGTCGCTGTCGCGGTGCCTCAAGTGGGACTCGAAGGGAGGCAAGACGAAGTCGGTGTTTCTCAAGACGCTGGACGACCGGCTGGTGATGAAGGCGCTGTCGCCGGTGGAGACGGCGGCCTTCCTGCGGTTTGCGCCGTCGTACTTTAGCATCATGGCGGAGTCGCTGTTCCACGACCTGCCGTCGGTGATCGCGAAGATGCTGGGCTTCTTCCAGGTGATCGTCAAGAACTCGTCGACGGGGACGGAGATCAAGCTGGACCTGCTGATCATGGAGAACCTGTTCTACGACCGGCAGGAGACGCGCAAGTTCGACCTCAAGGGCTCGATGCGCAACCGCAAGATCCAGTCGACGGGCGAGCAGAACGAGGTGCTGCTGGATGAGAACATGGTCGAGTACATCTACGAGTCGCCGCTGTTCGCGCGGGAGCACGCCAAGAAGCTGCTGCGGGCGTCGGTGTGGAACGACACGCTGTTCCTGGCGCGCCAGAACGTCATGGACTACTCGCTGATGGTGGCCGTGGACGAGTCGCGCAAGGAGCTGGTCGTCGGGATCATCGACTGCATCCGCACGTACACCTGGGACAAGAAGCTGGAAAGCTGGATCAAGGACCGCGGCTTTGCCGGCGGCGGCCGTAACCGGCCGACGGTGACGAGCCCAAAGGAGTACAAGTCGCGGTTCCGCGAGGCCATGGAGAGGTATGTGTGACCCCTCTGCAGAAAACGGGAAGCAGAAAACGGAAAGCGGAAAACGGAGCTGAAATACTGACAACATACGAATAGATACATTCTGCAGGCTCCCAACTGCTGGCACCTGTTTGGCGGCATGGGCTACACACATCCAGCGCTGGCTCCACGGGCGCGCTTTGAGGGATATGGGGATGACTGAGTGGAGGTGGACGGGCAAGATCGAGAGCAGGAGAGAGAAAGCACGGAATATGGAATACGAAATACGACTTGCTCGTACGGGCGGCCGTGCTGGGGGCGCAAGATATCTTAGTGTGCGGCACAGGCCACTAGGCCGCCAAGATCGCCAAGATCGCCTCTCTAGATCGCCTCTAGACCACTATAAAGGACGCTACTCGGGTGTCTTCTAGGCCCTCTAGGCCAGAACTAACAGCCATCTTACAGCAATAAGATTGCCATGGTAACGATGCAGTGCTCCTGATTTAGGCAGCGACTTTTACATAATATACATAAGATACCTTGGTAGCTGGCGAAATGCCATGCATGGACGGTAAAACATCACTACGAGACTGCATAACAGTATTATCAAAGATGGCTACGGAAACATCGAGCTCCATCAACGTGTTTGCCCGGTGGAGGCCGCTCCTGCAGTCAGAAGCTGCTTCGGGTGACATCACCTATACGAGTACGAGTACAACTAACACCAGCACCGTCGATGCCAACGCCAATCCCCGGTTGTCCATATCGATAAGTCGGCAGAACCCGGCAGCAGGAGGTTTGTGGACAAGCTCGCCGGCCTTTGACGCCGTCCTGGGCTCGGCAGAGGACAATGCCAAGGTGTACGACGCCGTCGTCGCGCCCACCATCTCCACGGTCCTGCAGGGCGGCAGCTCGAGTATCTTTGCGTACGGCCATTCCGGCAGCGGCAAGACGCACACGATTATCGGCTACGGCCACGACGAGAATGACGAGGAGGCGCCCGGGCTGTGCCTGATGGCGGCCCGGCAGCTCTTTGATGCCCTCTCTTCTCTGAGCGACGGCCCAAACGGCCCAAACGGCGGACATGAACTCGGCATCGGGCTTAGCATCTTTGAGCTGCGCAACAAGTCAGCCTTTGACCTCCTGCGCGGCCGCGCCGAGTGCCACATCCGCGAGGGCCCGGACGGCCGGACGCACGTCCGCGGCGAGACGGAGACGCTCGACGGCGGCAAGGTCCGCGTCCGGCCCATCGCGCAGCAGGCCTGCTGGACGTTTACAGCGCTGCGGGACGAGCTCCTCCGGGGCCTGGCCCGCCGCGCCGTCGGCTCCTCGAGCGTGCACGACCAGAGCTCACGCACGCACGCCGTGCTGGAGCTGGAGGTCGTCAGCCAGGCGCTGGTCGACGCCCGCGCCGCCCTGGTCGACCGGCAGTCAGAGCTCGTGCCCGTGGGCAAGCGGGCGACCGACATCCACATTGACGAGTGGAGCCGCGGTGTCATCAAGGTGGCGGCCGACGGCAGCGACGGCGGCAGCAGCCGCTGGGTGCCCAACCCGGACTACCAGGTGGACCAGGCGCGCATCGACGCGGCCGAGCGCGAGAAGGCGCTGTTCGAGGCGCGCGTCACCGCTGCCGAGGAGGACGTCGCCCGCGTCCTCGCAGAATACCCTCGCTCCAACTCTGGTTCTGGCTCTGGCTCTGGCTCTGGCTCTGGCTCTGGCTCTGGCTCTCCCTGTCTCGGGGCTAAGATGGTGTTTGTCGACCTTGCCGGCGCCGAGTACCACCAGGAAAAAGGCTTTGGTCCCCACCAGCAACAGCAGCCGGCCACGAAGCAGACCCCCAAGGAGCGCCAGGAGGGCCGCCAGATCAACAGCGACCTGCTGGCGCTGAAAGAGGTCATCCGGGCGTGGTCCACGAAGCAGGCCAGGATCCCGTTCCGGTCGTCAGCCCTGACCATGGTGCTGCGCGAGCACTTTGTCCGCTCGGAAAAAGCACGGTCTGCCATGGTTGTGACCGTCTCGCCCGCCGAGGAGCAGTATGCTGCCACGCTGAACTCTCTGAAATATGCAAGTCTAGTAGGAGTTCGCAGCCCGCTAAAATAGATACTATGTAGAATACATTTGGTCACGTGAAATCTACAACTCTGCTCAGATTTTTCGCTGCTCCTTTTAGTGCATAAATAACGACCTACCCCCCTCTAATGGGTTATCCGATCTCTCTGGAGATGCAGGTCCGAGCGGGAAAGAGCGTCGGCCAACGGCGGAAAGAGCGTCGGCCAATTCGAACGAATCTGTTACTGCTCGTGTGCCATACTGTTTCTTCCCCGGCAAATTAAACTTTTAAA
>JRUC01000666.1:0-14708 GCA_000806385.1 Leptographium procerum
TCCTCCTCCTCTTCCTCCTCCATATTTTCGCCCGACCCCGAATGGCCTAAGCTTCCTGGTTGCGGCGTTTGTCGCTGCTGCTGCTGCTGCTGCTGCTGCTGACTTATTGCGGCGCTGTCCATTGCTGACGGCGATCCCTTCGACCTAGACTTCTGTGTGTTGGCTGCAGCCCGCCAGCGGCTGCCCGGTTCTCGCCAGTCTGGCAGGCCGTCAGCTGCGGTGTCGCGTATGGTGATTCCCTGCTCCTTCTCATATCGCTCCTTGGCCCACTTCGTACCCTCCCACTTTGTCAGGCTGGCTATTTCGGACGGGGTGAGTTGTAGGGCATCAAAGGCGCGGAACAGGCGGCGGTGCCAAGGCCATCGGCTAAGTCGAATGCGGTGAACAGGATGGCAGTAGTCAAGGCCGGGGTATCTGGCTTCTTGCGTATTGATATGTCCGTAATACGAATGCACCTCTTGCCGCACTTCGAACACAAGATAGCGGGTTAGAATGCCATGAAAGTTTGGTGGATCCGACTGCTTGGGTCGCGGGACCATGCACTCATAGACCAGCTGGTCGACTGGCCGACGCTTCATCTTGCAAATAGCCACAGCTTCGCCTAGTAGCCGCCGGTTTGTGGCGTTTTTTGAGAGTGCACCGGAAAGCAAGACTGAAAAAAGAGCCTGCAGGTTGGTTGACTGCGCGGTGTGGCCTCTAAAGATTATAATGTGCTGGCGAGGTGAGTGAGGAAAAGTAGCGAAGAGAGACGGTGGCTCTGGCTAACTGCTGACTTCAGCTGTATTGGCAGCTATATTACAGGCGGAGTAAGATGCAATGGCCTGGACCAGGTCTGCGACATTCGCAGTGACGCGAGAGAAAAAGCGGTCTCAGTGACGGGATTATTCTCACAGTGCAGAGCGGTGAGAGAGAATGGAAGAGCCGGTGTGAGTGGGAGTTTGGGCTGAAGCCGAGATGCTGGCAAACAATACCGGGGAGTTACTGCGGTCGGCGAGAGAAGAGGCAGGCGAGAGAAGTCGATGGAGAGCGCGGCGAGCATGCGTGGATGTCTCGCTACCTGCCTGGCGGGATTCCCGTAGCGAGGGGCAGGAAAGTGAGAAAGGGAGAAAGAGTCAGAGCGAGAGATGGAGGGAGAGACGAGGAAACGAGGTGGCAGCTGCTGGTCAGCTAGATATTATGCTAGCCGATCGGTCGGGCTGGAGGAGTCCCGATGGGGAGGCGTGAGGGCTAGTTACGCCACTCCCCCGGCCTGGTTGTGGAGCTGGATGTGTAAAGAGCAACTCAAAGCAAAGGGCTGTATTCTGCGTTCTGCGTCTGCGTCTGCGTCTGCGTCTGCGTTTGCTGTTGACTGGGCTTGCTTTTTTGTTTTCGTTTTAGCAGCCCAGAGGCCTTCTATCCTCTCGCCTCTCTTTGTCTGCTTTTCACGGCCAGGCCATTCGTCCACTAAAATCGCCCGCTAAAAGACTTGCGGAAGGATGGGGGGGGCCGACATGCAGGCCCAGCCGGATACAACACACAACCTTATACAGGAGGAGGTGGTGGAGCAGGAGACAATACGCAAGATACGTGCTCGCACTGGCAGGAGAGTGGAAACTCGATCGTTTTATCGTTTTACCGTTTTATCATTTTGCCGTCTAATTTTTTTTTTGTATTTTTTTCCGTGTGGACGGAGTACAAAGTACGAGTGAGAAAATGGGAAATTGGGGGGAAGGAAGAAGGCAACAACGAGAGGCGAGCCGGAGAGTCGTACGTGCACGCATTACCGCATTATTACGGGCTATACTTGCAAGATACACAGTATTGAACGCAGGCACGGACCCTTGCGAAGTCACAGCGGGGAAGGGGCGAGGCATTTGTCCTGGTCAGTCACGTCCTTGCAGTTGCCTTTCTGTTGGCTGGCCCGCTTACATGGTCGCAGACAAGGGAGGGGTGGTGGTGGGATGCGTGTGACAGCCGGCTCGCACTTTTGCTCGAATGCCTGCAGCCGCACACATGCACTGCTGTTGGCATCGGTGCCCGCTCACATCCGTTCGGTTATTAGTGACTGTAAATTCTTACATTAGTGTGTACAGTACATTATGTATTTCAAAGACATTATCTTATCTTCTGCGGTCGCCGGTGCCTTCTTCTTTCCCCCCACACAATCGCCTTGCATCCAACGTACTCGTACGTGCCTTCCGCGGCGGTAACTTGTTTAATCCGCCATCTGGCTTTTTGGCTGCTCCGTTTGGCTGCTTCCCTGATTCCTTTCTAGGCCTTCTCCCACGCGGCCCAGAATATGATAAATCTTACGGATTAAGGTGGAGAATAGTAAGATACTAAGCAGTATGCCATAAGAAGCTCCCGAGCAGGCTAGTCTCTGCATTTCCCTCGTTTCTGCCCAGGTCACGCAATCGCTTCCTGGCTGTCGCCGAATGAATGGCTGGACCGGTTTTGGCGGCCTGCCCCAACTGGCCGCATCGCTGTCCTCTGACTGGCCTGCCACGCACATGCAGCCAAAAGGACCAAGGATTATAGGGGAGACAGGCCAGCCGGCCAGAACGGTGGCCTGGGTCCGTCTTACCTGTCTCTCCTCCGTCATTCGTTCCCGTGCTCCTGTCTGGATTTTTAGTTCCTATGCAGACACGCGAGCTATCCACCAATACAGCCCGATCCCGCCGCGATTCTTCTCAACTCCTTCGGAGGGCCGGCCTAGCACAGACAAGCATATCCTGGCCTGGCCCGACGTGGCCGGCCCCTGTCCTCCAGGATCCGCCAGCCAATCCTTCCGGCTGTACATTGCTGGAATAGCATATCGCGTAAAACGCCGCTCAGCTAGACTTGCTGTTGTTTATCGCCTCTATGCTATGGCCGGAACAAGTAAGATAGCCCTACTCAAGGTGGAGAAGCTAGTGAAGCCAGAAGGGACAAGAATAAAAAATACATTGAATTACTCATGATCCAACTTGCGTTGCGTTACATATGATACAATCTGCTTCGCGTTACCCATCATCCAGCTCGCAAATGTCAAACAATCTCGGGGCTGCCTTAGAACGTACAATACTATATAGCTTAATCTCACTGTATCTGAGCGTGCTTTCAGAGCCTGCTGCCTGTGATGCTGGGGAAAAGAATATCATTTAAACACAAACACGTAAACATGAAGTTGTTCCATGGACAACTTAACTTCCCAGGAAAAAAAAAACGTATATCATACACAGGCATTCATTCGTCAAGGCGGGTACCGTCGGCTACTAGGAGCTTTAGAACTGCTAGGGACGGGGCCAGCGCTGGCAGCATTGGTGGGGTTATTGATCGTCCTGTTGCTGCCGCTGCTGGCGTGGCTATGTCCGTTGCTGCTCTGGCTATTCAGACTGCTGTTGCTGTTGACGGCATCTCTTTTTCGCCGGTCTCTCTCGCGGTCTCTCTCATCTCTTTCGCGGTCTCGGTCTCGGTCTCGGTCGCGGTCGCGGTCCTTGTCTCGATCATGGGGGCTGTCAACAGTGCTTCCCCGGCTGCGTCGGTCTCTCTCGATGTCGCCGTGGCTGCTTGGCCGTTTTTGTTCTTGCCGTGCTCGGTATTGGTCCCGGTCTCGTTCGCGGTCTCGTTCGCGGTCTCGTTCGCGGTCTCGTTCGCGGTCTCGTTCGCGGTCTCTGTCACGGTCCCGGTCCCGGTCCTGATCACGGTAATGGTGATCTCGGTCTCGACTGCGGTCACTGTGTCGACTGTCTTCCGTATGGTCCTGGTCCAAGTGCCGATCACGATAGCTTTTGAGTCTCCTGTACTCCCTTTCATCATCCATATCTCGGTCTCGGCCAAGATCCTTCTCTCTGCTGCGGCTCTTTGTCTCTTTGTCTCTGTCCCTGTCCCTGTCTCTATCTCTGTCCCTGTTCGCATCTCGCCCTCGCTCGCGATCCCGTTCGCGATCCCGTTCGCGATCCCGTTCGCGGTCACGGTCACGGGCGCGGTCACGGTCGCGGTCCGGTTCGCGGTCGTAATCACGACCGCCTCGATAATCTCTGTCCTCATCCCGACCCCGCTCCCGGCCATGGCCGCGCTCACGATCCATCTCTCTTCTCCGTCGCTCGCGAATCCGCTCATCCACATCATTGTCAGAGTCGAATGATAAGCTTCTGCCTCGACGGATGCCATGCATCCTGTTTTTGGGATAATGTGGTTCAGATGACTTAGCACCGTAGGCATCAGGCCGTGACGCGCTGCGTGGGCGTTCCACATTGGCCCTTCCGCCACTTCCCAGACTGCCGCTAGGGGGCATGGGAGCAACGTTTTCTCGGATTCCTGTAGGAATGGATTGGCCCTTTCGCCGAGGGAGATCATCTGTGCGCTGTGGCGAGCGGTGTAGTATTGTTGGCCCCCGATCTTCTCTTCGTCGGTGATCTGTGCCGCTCGATGAGCTCTCTCTCTTGCCTGGCGCCGGCATGGCCGAACGTGCATCTGGGACAGCGGGAGGGGTTTGGTACGGATGACGACTGGCGGCTATGGGCGGCTCATCTAAGTGATGCACATGAGAAGACTGAACCTTCTTGCTTCGCATGTGAGGCATCTCGTTTTCGGTGGAGTCGCTCGATGACGATCTTCGGGGTGGGTAACTTCGGTATATAGGCACACCATGGTTGCCTGTATCAAGATTGCTGGCCGAGTGTGGAGGATGTATCCTGACCTCCGGCTCGCGCGTGTCTGGAGACGGATGGTCAGAGAAGCTTCGGCGGCGAATATCTGCACGACGCTCACCGGGCGGCGGCTTCCGCAGCCTGTAAGCCATTGATGCGGCGCCTACAGTGGCTGCAATACCCGCTGCAGCCGGAACGTAGCGAGCAAAGGCAGGTCTGGGCACGTCGTCTCCGTCGACTCTGCTGCGACCTAGCGGGGGACTCGGGCGTCGCGGCGCATGAGGCGGCGGTGGTGGCGATGCAGCAGCAGGAGTAGCACGAGCCGCATGTGGACGGGTGTAGTGGTAGACTCCCTCCTTGAAGTGTAGATTGGAAGGCGACGATTCCTCCATATTTCGTATTTCAGCCTCGCGACGCAGCGTGTTGGCACATTGACTATGCCATGCCTCGATTTCTGCATCTGGCTTGGACGGCAAAGCCTCCTTGGGCAAGTCCGGCGGGAACGTTTCGCCTGTGTCTGGGTTTTTGAGGTTCCAGTTTTTTACGACGAACTGCAACAAGGGCACATGGATGTCTGGGCAGAGGAGGGTCTCGACAGACTGCCAGCGTAAAAAACCCTTGGGAGTAAGTGCCGGGATTGTCGGAGCGGCGAAGTCGTCGTTGGCAGGCTGGAGGAGGCTATGGCGGCAGCCAGTTACCTGCCAGATGAAAGAAATAGACGCTTGGTCGCCGTGAAGGAACAGAGCTATATGAATTGTCAGTGTAGCTGCGCGAAATGGCGACCATTGCTGGCCTCTTTCGAATCGTATGGCCGCTCACCGTCGTAGTCGGCTCCTGCGGCCGTGTAGAAGGCAGCAAGCTTCTTTGGGTTCAGCTCCTTCTCTTCTGTATCGCCGATATTATCGATCTGCGCATGGCCTACTGTCAATATCAACGCACCTCCGGCAATAGCGAGAGCACAGATACTTACAACGTATTGAGCCAGAGATCGCAAGAGGGCGTTGAACAAAGGCGTCGGGGCCTTGTCATCCTGATAGAGATAGCCATAGTAGGATTTGGCGTCGATCGCTGGCTTTGGCGGCGATGTAGCGGTGGCCATGATGGGTTGGCAACGCTGGGGTGTTTTTTGAATAAGAAGAAGGTCGAGATGGGAAATAAAAAGCGCTCGCAGTGATATCGGAAGGGAAGGCAAGGCAAACGCGGGACAGCAGCCGCCAGACAGCTGGTTGGAGAGTAGGAGGGCACCTTACCGCATAGGCAGCAGTCGAGGCAGGAAGGAGGGGAGGCCAACTTTGCGACATGAAAAATGGACGTGCAGGGCAAGCGCAAAAAACGCGGATGCCCTTTTTGGCTTCTGCTCGGGAAACAGTACAGCAGGTCGCTGAAGATGCATATAAAGGCAAGACTACAAGCCAGCAAGCAAAGAAAGTGGGAGGACACGGCAGGCGAACAAACAAACAGGGGCGGACAGGCAGAGCAGAGTACCAGGGGGGGCAGAGAGAAGAATCGACTGGAAGGCGGTCGGAGTGAGACGGAATGATGCAGCCTCTGGCTAGCTTGTGAAAGAATCGCGGGATCTTGAAAGGTTAACATCGCAGTCTTACCGAACTCCAGGTGGGGTGCTTGGTGGGGAATCTCATGTCTCTGTCCCCCCCGTTGAATCGCTATTCGTACGAGCATTATTGTCAATACAGAACGCCCACAAGGATCAGCGCAGGGAGCACCCGCCAGCGGCCGCCGGTGTCTTACGGGCCGCTTAGTTACTGGACACATGCACTAATCGGGGCTCAGTTGGGGCGGAGAAGCCCATGACTACTTTGTCCTGCAGGCTGTTTTATAATAGCGCCAGGCCCTAAGATGGCTATTCCGGCTCCACAGCCAAGGCTGTAATGGTCTAAGAAATGGCCTCAAAATCAGCCACGATCGAGTCAGCTGACTCACTTTTCCCTGTTCACAAGGTCATCCTGCTTGGCACTGCCATGGCTCTGATTGGGGCTGGCTGGCTGGCTGGCTGGCTGGCTGGTTGGCTGGCTGGTCAGGAAATATGGTTGTGCAATATTTTGCAGTGTATCGTGACTGGATTGGTGGTAATATGGTTCTCAATCCGCTTCGTGATACAAAAATAGAAGCCGCCCGAAGGCAGCCAGCCCATAGCCGACTGGTGCAGGGTGAGAAAGCAGCCTGCAAGGCGCAAGGCCATACTTTCCTACTTACAGCCCTACTCATTACAATTTTTCTAGCTACAGCCGCAAATCTCAGCTAGTCTTGGAAGATAAGCTCGTCTCCTCCGCAAACCGACCATTTCATACGAGTACGCCTTCCATACATCGTCGAAGTACACAGTATGGCGTTTGAACAAGCAACCCGTATACCAGCACTCGTACGAGAAGAGATATCGGTCATCAGAAATCAACATACTACACGGGAATATATACACCGAGACAATTCACACGAGTTACAGATTGTTGAGCTACACGAGAAAGCAAGAAAACCGATGCTGCGAGTAGCAAGGGCCAAAATACAAAAAAAGAACCCCCGGCTACTGTGGCACGATACGTGAAGCAGTGGAAATGACACAGGCGGACACCACCCTAGCACCTTGCGCAACTCAGTTCCAGGAAAAGAACAAGTAACGACACGCCCTGCCCTCATGAGCTTTGCACGCCCACTAAATAGGAGAGAAGCAGCTGACACAATTTTCATGGGCACTCTTTTAGAAAACTTTTCCATTTTTACTTTGCCTGGCCTGCAACTCTTCGCTGACGCGCTATGGCTCTCCCAGGAAAAAATTGAAAGAAGAGCAGGTTGACCGTCTTGCTAGGGTCTCGCAAGTCTGGCTCGGTCCTGGCCGCGTACTGCTCGAAGCCGGCCTTGGCCAGCACGCGCTGGCTCCTCACGTTCTCGAGAGTAGTGTGGGCGTGGAGCTTCTCCTCGATGGGGTTTTGGCCGTCCCATGCCGGCGCCGACATCTGCGCCACCCGCAGCGGCATGAGGTTCGAGCTGCGCGGCAGCGCCTCGTAGAGCTGCAGAAACGCTCGCAGAAACTCTGCCGCCAGCCCACGACCCCAGTATGGCGAGCGTAGCATGTAGCCGATTGCAGGCCAGCCTAGCCAGCCTTGGGGCCGATGACAGCCACCGATGCCGATGAGCGCATCGTCCTCGGAGCGCAGACAGATGGCCCAATTGAAAGACGCCGCATCATTGGGCGCAAGGCTTCTTTCCAGGTACACACGCGTGTGGTCCACATCTCCGTCCACGCGCCCGACGCCAGTGCTCGTCATCACCGCCAAGTCGGTGCGCAGGGCGTGGACGGCCGACAGGTCGGCAGCTGAGAGCGGCCGCAAGAGCAGCCGGTCTGTGGTCACAGCCGCGCGCTCCGTGTTGCGCGGATATGGCATGTCGGGCACTGTTGTCAGCACTGTGACCCAGCCGTCGTCATCGTTTGCCAATGTCATTCTTAACTTTAAAGAAGAGTAAAAGGTGGGGGAAATAGACCGCATGACTTTTGGCTTGAGAGGGGCTCTTATAGTGTAGAGTGTGTCTTCATTTTAGCCCCTCTTGACATTTTCTTTCTGCTTTGCAAGGGTCTGTCTTATATCGCACAAAACCGTGAGCAACGAAACAGACAATCTCTTTGGTGCCGAGCGACGAGAGAGTGTTTTTGCCCGTCCTCCCGCTACGGACAGGAGCAGTCGTACGCGCAAAGGTAAGCAGCCGCGCTCTGGCGCAAAATTGGCGCTATTAAATAATTTGGAAATTTTTTCTTTTTTTATTTCACTACCCTTCGAGTCAAAGGGTCACTGCTAAGATACATTTCCCGTGGCCGTTAAATAACACCAAAAGAACTGCCTCCAACAAGACACCCCGCAGCCTGGAATGCTTTTCTTTTCCTTTATCATGTCCGATCGCTCAGTTCACCTGTTCATATACCCCCACTTAAGCAAAAGTTGCCGGGCGCTTTGCGCTGAAGATCTTCTTGGTCGAGATCTTGGGCACACGGTGCGGCAGAGGGAAGGTGAGCTTCTTGGTCACGAGCTGCTTAATGTACGGGCGCTTGATGTCCTCAGTCTTCTCAATCTCAACGACGCGGAGGATCTGTGATGTAGATTGTTAGCAACACAGAGAACATGCAGCGAGTATAGCGACGAAAGGCACCAGGGTAAACATACGTGAATCGACCGGAAGCGGGCACGGTGGCGGGCAGCCATGTCCTGGTACAGAGACTCGACAGCTGCGGTTCTCGACAGCTCGCGGTACTCCTTGTACATGTTGTGGGTGCCTGACCGCGAGTCGTACCGGATCCAGATACCGAAGTTCTTGACCTTCAGGGGGTGCTTCTCAGAGATCTGCCAAAACGTAAAACTAGATTAGAGCACTGTCCTGTAGCAGCATCCATTTCCTAGTTAAAAATCTGGCGTGAAAACATACAGCGTTGACAGCAACGATCTCACCGGTAGCCTTCTTGACCTTCCGGAGACCACGCAGGAAGTACCAGTACCGGGACTTGGCAACAACCTCGTTCGGGGCGAAGATGCGCATGCGGTACAGACTGGGAGTCGGGGCGGACTCGGTCGGCAGATGCCGGCCGATGACCTGGTATTCCTGAAGACGGCCTGTAAAGAGAGCAGGACTGTTAGCAATGCTCCGCTTGCAGAATTGAGCTGCATCTAGTTGGTATCGTCGTTTCCCATCCACACAACGACCAGAGCTGAGTTTTACAGGAAGAGTCGGAAGACGAGGTGTATCTGGCTGGCGTATTCTTTTGACCCTGGCGGACGTGTCGATCTAGAGTGGTTGACGCATGTCGCCCTCCATTCAAGCCTTGGATGCATGTCTGTTCCGAGGGTGACAATCGACAGTGCCGCTTCGTTACAAGGCGTGGTCGTTCAAATATGACAGCTTCGGAAGTCTGCCAGTATGTTTCGTTCTCTGAAGGCTTCCTCTTCCCACACATCCTTTTGTTCCTGCGCCCCTCCCGCAAACTGGCTCTGGTCGTGATTCCTCCGCATCGTCGATGAACAATTCGCAAACATGCAAAGAAAAAGCTTACCCATCTTTTCAATGTTAGCAATCTCTATTAATTTCGGTGTGTTGTTGCTAGAAGCGAGATGCTCACCTTGAATATTTTTTTTCGTTGATGTTGGTCGTCGAAAAGATTGAGTCTAGTAGTAATTTTCAAATTTCTTCCAAGCAAACAATATCGATTTGGTGGTGGTGCTTTTTTCGGGGCTTGGAAACCCACGAAAATTGTGCGTCGGAAAATAAAATAATCCACTCCGACAAAGAAAGATGACCCACATTAAGCGGCGCAACGCTGGTGGGTCCTCTGTTTGGGTATTGACCAATGGAAGTCCTCCCCTGCCTTTGAGTGGGATTTGGGCTCAAAACGGAAACGGAAGAAACAAAACAGAAGATAGTTAGAGTGAGGGCAGAGCTACTCTACTGGGAAGCTGTGTTTAGACGAAGCATAAAGAGCGCCAAATCAAACTATTCGCGACTATTTCTCATACTGATTAAACTCACGGGGACTCGTAGCAGATGCGGACTGGGCGCCGTAACCGTCAAGAGTCTCTTACTGCCCTCTCAGCACCCCGTCTGCAGTCATGGATCGATTGTTCCGGGACTTTGGGAAGGCGGTGGATGCCGGCGATGGAAGAACTCTGGCTGCAACACTGCTTCCAGAATCGCCTTCAAGCGACCCGTCTCGGCTTCGTAACATCTGGAATGGAGCAAATCATCATGATGCAAAGTCAAACATCAAGCGCAGAGTTCAGAACAGCACAGACTCACTCAGCAACACAGAAGTACAAGGCTGGACTGAAGTATACTATGCCTACTGGAAGGCTGTAGGAGAAATCCTCCTGATGCAGGAGAGTGACGAGGGCGCCGGAATTAAAGGAAGGGTGAGCTCCAGCACCTCTGTCGCCAATTTGTACCGTCTGAGTTCTGACGTATTCTGTACTAGTCTACATGGATGAAAGTGTATGAGGCCTGGAAGGACGTGACTTTGGCTCTTCACAGAGGCTATACGAACTATGGGTTCGAAGCTTGGAGTATACCGACTCTTTATGTTGTGGGCAAGTTCCTACGGATATTTGCCGTCAAGGCTGATGACGAGCGAAACGCCACTGCAAGCTTCGATGGCAATGCCACCTTTCAGGATGACTTTGATGCCGAAAACGAAAAGCACCAGCAGTTGGAGGATTGTGCGCGCCAACTCAATCGACTTTTCCAGCTGTGCCTCAGCGACCGGTATGGAACGTGCATTATCCTACAGCTTTCACCACCTCATCGTGCTCCCTACTGACAATCTATCGCTCAGAACACAAGACATTGCAAACTCAAGAAAATGGGGCATCTACGGTGTGATAAATCTCTTGTTCAAAACATACTTCAAGCTCAATTCAGCAGGCTTGTCAAGGAACATTCTGAAGGCCCTCAGTGCTTACCAGGGAGATATGCCTGGCCTTGACAGCTTTCCAAAAGCCCAGCGTGTTACTTTCAAGTACTATGAGGGTGTCCTTTACTTTCTCGAAGAGAACTACGTGGAGGTAGGTACTCGACACCTGGCTGCTGTACTCATCCTTTAATGGTGCTTGAAGTTACTAACCTCTCCCTCTATAGGCAGAGACACATCTTACAGAAGCATGGCGTTTGTGCCACAACCGGGCACTGAAAAACAAAGAGTACGTCATTTTTTCCAGGCAGGTTGACACAAGATGACTAAAATGTCTAGGTTGATCCTCACGTACCTTATTCCCTGCCACCTCATTACCACACACACGCTCCCAAGCGAAAAGCTCTTGGGGCCGTATCCTCGATTGCAGAAGTTGTTCCTTCCCCTCTCGCAGTGCATAAAGAAAGGCGATCTGCACGCATTTGACATCGAGCTACAGAAGAATGAGGATGAGTTCGTCAGACAACGGATTTATCTCACGCTGGAGCGAGGGCGTGATATCGCTCTCCGCAACCTGTTGAGGAAAGTCTTTATTTCTGGCGGATTTGAGGATCCAACAGCGCCAGGTGCAGCGCCAGTCCGTAGGACACGCGTTCCTGTAGCGAACTTCTCGGCTGCCATCAAGCTGGGTAGCCAGGAAAGTCTTGATGTTGACGAGGTGGAGTGCTTGCTGGCAAATATGATTTACAAGGTGAGTCTTGGGATTAATTATCTGCTGTTGCCCTTATTGGTTCGCTGACGGAGTGATGCTCTTCTGTCCACATAGAATCTCATGAAGGGATATATCCACCGCGAAAGGGGCATTGTGGTACTGAGCAAAGCGGCGGCGTTTCCAGGAACAGGCGTATAAGGACAGAGCAAAGTGAGAGGACAAGTTTGTTTCAGTGTTGAATCTCTTTATTTAGATACGACGCAGAGTCGCATTGTTTTCTTTGAAGATGAGAAGGGCAGTGCATTTTTGTTCTATCACAGCCCCTACTCATAAGATGTGAAAGATGCCAAGGATAGTATTATCCCTCCAGAAGCAGGTGCGCTAGACTGACAACAACGAAACGGAGAGGTAAAGCTAAGAAAAATCAACGAAACGCGGGAGTGCAGCATTTGTCTGTCAGAACAACATGCAGCCTCTCTTATGACTCATATCTACAAAGCCACATCAGTATTAGTCCTGTGGTCACATAGTAGGGGATGAGACTCTGAATGGTGTGTGACTAATAATATACTGTCGTCCTTCGGTATATTTGCTACTCTTGTAGACGAGGCTAAAATACGAGTACGTGGGACCTTTGAAAATATATGAAAACAGTTGAGGCAAGCCTGGAAAAATAATTGAAACATAATAATTGAAAATAGAATTGAGAGAGTGTCTAGAATAAAAGTTTGAAGTACCAAAAAGCGTTTCCGGGTACTATATTATTTTCTTGGCATCTTTGCCGTCGTCTTCGGCAAGATTTCTTCGCATAAAGAAACAATTAAATCGCGAGCTAGCATCTGCCCATTGTATCCCAACAAACTGGTATGGCGGCCAGCGTTTCCCTGAAGTAGCAGATCCCATAGCAATCCCAAAGCCATCATGTGAAACACATCTAATGATACATAAATGAGAGAAAGAAGGGTGAAGAGCACAAGATAGGAAGAAAGCACACCCCAACACCACCGTTAAAACATACATAAGTAAAACGGGTCAAACCGACACGCAGTCAATATCAAAAGCAAAGAAACGCTATCCCCACCAATAAACACCGGCTTTGAAGATCATCAGCTCAGCAGAGCGCCATATGCCACAGACGTTTCAGGAAGGACTGCAAGAGCAAGTAAACAAGATGGTGAAAATGTAGAACGTGATTAGTGAAAAGCCCCCTAACCTCTCGAGTAATCCCGGGAATTGTTTTTTTCTGTTGTTGTTTTGTTCGCGTAACAGTGGTAGAAGGCGAAACGATACATAAAAAGGACAGCATGAGAAACGGATCAAGAGTGCCGATTGCTGCGAGGAGTGTTTCTGATGAGTCCATATTAGTACCAAGTATAAGGCAAGCAGAGGGATGAGATAGGACTCTGCTTACTGGGCCGACGAGATATCATCGACATGGTTGCAAAGGGCGACAAACAGGTCGAAGAATAGCTGCGACCCGCCGTTGAACATTTCCAGCTGCATGGTGCCGCTGCGCTTGAACGTGCTGCGGCTGCGGATAATCAGGGCTAGATAATGAGCGCGCAGCTTCGAATCGGAGTCGGGCGTGTGCGCGTACGCATATCGTGCCGACGACAGGATAGTGCTGCACTGAATGCCGGCTTCTGCAGTCCAAATAGCATCAGTACACCGTGACGTATAAAGGGAGAGCATTTACAGCAGTGAGCACAGAAAAGAAAGAGCCAAACTCACGCAGTCCTTGCTTCCGCAGCGCGATCCGCTTCAGCTCATCTAAGCCATACTTGTCGGCGGTGCAGTAGATCACCGTGTCCTTGAGCAGGTCGCCGTCGACGGCGTGGTGGTAGATAGTGGCCTCGGAAGTGGGAGCGCTGCCCTCTCCGTTACCCATATCCAGGCCGCCAGTCTCTTCACGCTCCAGCTCCCAGGAGTTGTGCCGCTTGTTGTGCAGAAGTCGTGGATAATAGTCGCCTTTGTAGAGGTACTCTAGTACAGAAGAGAAGATTTCGGGCTCGTCCTCGGGGAGGGCTATCCGCCGCGAGCCGGGGCTGCCAGGGCTTATAGGGCTGCCCAAGATGCTAGCCTGCTGCTGTTCGTAGTACATCTGGCCGTGTAGGACCTGTTGAAAGTATGGGGAGGCGCAGAGGATATCTTCGTGAGCGGCAAAGATGCGCTGGTCGCGGCCGACAACAAGGGTGACGATGGCAGAAGTGAGGTTTCTGGCGAGAAGCGTGGTGTTAGAGGTTGGAATGTGCTGAGGTTATAGAGGCTACAGAAAGGTAATTATGGACTCACGGAGCTGGAGATGGGGTTTCCTCGGCAAAGGCGGCAATAGCAGAGGCCGAGGAGATAGTCGGCGGTTGGCGGCGGGACTCATGGCGAGACTCATGGCGGCGCTGTTTGGAGATGCCGGATTCTTTGCTGAAGGAAGCACTAGACTTGCTGGGCTTATGGCTCTTGGAGAAGCTCTTGTTCTGCGACCGGGAAAACATAGTGGAGAAAAATAGTATAGTAGATGATATGTGCAAAAAAAAAAAAAAAAAAAAAGGTTGAGAATGATATATGCGTTTTCGCTGATTAGGAAACGATGCGACAAGATGAAGCAGAATGTTATTGCAGTGGCATAGAGATATTGTTCCTTCAAAGATTATTATATCACGGGGTGCGAGAATAACTTATTTCGATACGTAATTGGTTGCGTGATGTTTTTTCGTCGTTGCCTTTATTGAGCGAACCTACCTGAGGCAACCTTGTGATGAAGGGAGAATACGATTTCTTCGAGTTTGGATGAGAAAGTGGGAGCAAAGGTTTATTTATACGAAAGTTTGAGCGAGAGACGGGAACAAAAAACCCCCAAACCAAAGATACGGTGCGAGCGGATTGGAACAGTGATACAAGCCATCCCCTGAAGTGTGCTGCTTAGGGCGCCTTTCCTGCCTAGTTACGGAGGGGGGGTGGATGGGTGCAAATCGGAAAAGAAACAGGGCATGGG
>JRUC01000667.1:0-14686 GCA_000806385.1 Leptographium procerum
CCCCCTCCGTCACCCACCTGTTTTTTTGTCTTTTCTTTTTTCCTCTAATAGCACTTAGTCCGCACCATGTGCCTCCCACCCCCAAATCTCCTCTGGGACCTGCTTGGCCCACTTCTTGCCCTTGTTCGCGAAAGTGAAGTCGGACCCTCAATTATTCGTTCTATTTGCTGTTTGCTTTTTCCCTTCTTCTCCAGACACAGAAAGCGCACCCACACTTGTCCGTTTTCCGCCATCTGGATACTCATAAAGATACCCCTGGTTAGATGTACAGATATACAGCTCCTTTTATTCTTGTGCCACTGTCTTCCCATGTATAATGGCCTCAGAACCAATGTTCCTTCGTCCACACCCCCCCGTTACGGTCGACCTCCCGCGCCTTCCTTCCTCGTCTCATTCACTCCATGCTCCATATAAGCAGCAGGAAAAGAATAAAAAGAGCCCATGTTGCCCCTTCCCTGTCCACATCCGCCATTCTTAGCTCCTCTCAGCTCTGCACCAGATCTTCGTTTACATCCATTAGTTGAGGTTCGAAACAGCTCTTCGTGCTTCTTTCTCCCCAAGATACATACCACTTATACGCCATACATCCCCGCTCCCTCGCCTACCATAGGACAGTGCTTGCCTGCATCTTTACTAGGCAGCTTTGTCACGGCTACGCTACACAAACGACGTCCGTCTACATCCGTCTACCTCCAACTACACTAAAAACACATACTCCGTGCGTTTTGCTCGGCCTTTCTCGGAGTCGGCAATACCTCTAAAACAGTGCGAGCGCCACCTTCCGCAAGTCCTCCATCCGCATTCCGCTGCCTCCGGCCCTTGGTCATACACACTGTTTCGTTCTACCTGCCGGCTTAAGCGCCTCCCATCGTGTCTGCGAGAAAAAAAAGCAAATCACAAAAAGGCGAGACGACCAAGCCGGTCCGCGAGGCAAATCTTCCCTGCAGCTGCAGCTACCACTGTGACAGCCCAGGACGCCGATCAACAGCAGTAGAAACGCAACGGAACTCTTTCCGAGCACATCCTGAGCCCGTCTAACCTCAACCAGGCGCATCCTAGCGATTGCTGCTCCCTTCCTTCTCTTCTTCTGGCGGCTTTCTGTTTCAGTCTTGCTCATTTCTATTCTTCCCTTCCATCGTTCCTTTATCTGTTTCAAAATACCCGGCTTTGCCACTGCAATTGCCTGCTTGTCCGCTGCATCTTTCTCCGCCAGCTGTTGCAGCTTTCAGCCCCAGCTTCCCAGCAGCAGCTCTATTTCGAAGCCGCCGGGGCACCTCCGAGACTCGCTCCTTAGCGTGTTTCCGTTTATCCAACGCCTTTGTTCATTTCGGCTCTATTTTGGCTCTATTTTGGCTCCTTCTACTTCTTTTTATATACATACCTTCTAGATCTGAACCTTTTTTCTTCCCTTTTTACCTGATCTTCTCCCCGCCAAATCTCTTAACTTTCTGATCGCATTCCCCACACAACTTACACAATCCACCTCGCGATCTCTCTCGCCAATTGGAGATGCTCATTAACGGCGAGAAATGGGCTTGCGACGCCTGCGTACGAGGGCACCGAGTGAGCAATTGCCAGCATTATGGTGAGTTACAGATCTGTTTGTTTTGCTGCTTTTTAATGGGGACTTGCTGTGCACATGGTTATCTGCGCAGCACGACAACCACAGAAAACTGATGCTGCTGCTGCCGTTGTTGTTATTGCTGCTGCTGCTGCTACGCCGGAAGCCCCCCTTCCTCCCCTGACACTCCTTGCTGACTGCAATCAGACCGCCCATTACAACATATCAACAAGAAAGGACGACCTGTCACCCAGTGCCAGCACTGCCGCTCACAGCGGAAAAACCGCTCGGCCCACGTCAAGTGCGATTGCGGCGAGAAAACAACCAAATGTGTCCATTTGGGTGCCATAGACGGACACAGAGGTAAGAACGGCCCTTGGCCGGTCTTTTGAATGATGCCGTGCTAAATACACCACCCTTTAGAGAGTTGTTGCTGCAACCATGGCGGTCGGTGTAGCTGCTCCTTCAAGAAGGATGCCGACTCCGGTGCATCGGACATGACAGAAAAGGCCTCCGCTGCGGTCATCTCGACTACCTCTTCCAGCCTAGGAACATCTAGCACCAGCTCTCCCAAAAGCCCAATTCGCCGTCGCCGCGCCAATACCACTCGCTCAGAGAGCACTCTGACTTTTGACGAACACGGCCGCCACAAACCAGTGTCGCAGAAACATGCGAAGACACAGAAGACGAGCCCATATCCCAGCAGCCGAATCAACTCGGTGCGTAGCACTGGCGTGCTTTCGAACTTGATGGCGGCTTCGAAGCCCGCTAACAACGATGATGAAGCGGACGAGGACGATCACAGCAGCGGTCTTGGCGAGTCCGACAGTGGAGCCGACGACGATGGCGGCTTTCTCTCCTTGAACACTCCTATTACGGCGACGGCAGCCAGCGTCCCGGTATCTTTCCACGCGACAGAACAATCAGAGCGTCGGCTTTCTCGGTCAGAGACAACCTCACCCCTGCACCTCGAAGGCAACTTCCCCCAGCCACATCAGCTCAGCGACAACAGCCAGCTACCCCCGCTAAACATGACCGCCGTTGACTACATGTCGTACAACTACAGTGCATTTGAATGCGCGGATCAACCCCTATTCAGCGCCGGCCTCAAGGCACCTACGGTCGATTGGAACCAGTTTTTCGATGGCAGTACCAATAACATCGGCGGCGGCAATCCCGGGAATGAGGCCGGAAAGCTCGGCAGCGTCGGCTCATATGGATTTGGCGGCACGTTTAGCTATGAGTATAACGGATCCGAGCAAGCGCCCACCATGACCACGGCAACGTCAGGAGAGGTATCAGAGGCTGAAGATCTGATGGCGCCTGGAGTGGACGACTACGAGTACGACTACGATGGGGCCACCGATGCCGCAAGCAGCAGCGTTGCCTTTTCGCGTGCCAACAGCAGCTACCACCTAGCGTCCTCGACGAGTATGCGCAACGACTTCAGCGACCTCCGCCTTCACAAGGCAGGCAACAAGTTTCTTCCTACGCCCTCTGTCATTGCAAGTGACGACACAGCTGCTCTGGCAGCTATTGGAGCTATGCCACACCGTGCCGCACTCGAAGACGAGGATGCTGCTATCTGGATGACGGATTACCAGGGCCTGACATCCATGACCGAATCGCCGGAGTCCGACTCGATGTCCTTTTGGGGCTCGAAATAAACTCCTCGATTGAAGTCGTGTAGGTGGACATTTTGTTCACTTTTTTCTGATTTACAATTTGCAGCGGGTTGGTGGAATTTTGCAGAAAGGCCATTTATTTGTCTAGGCGCGAAAGGAATCTTGCTAGTCAAGTTGGGGCGGTGTTGTGCAACTGTGAAGTTTTGTTTATTTCTTTGGTTCTTTTCTATTACTTTGTTCCATGTCTTCGAAGGGGATTCTTTGGAAATCCATGATGAATGACGACACGACAGCCGGAGTTGAAAACCAGACACAAAAAGTACCGAATTCAGAAATTCTAGGAACATAAAAAGGAAGGCATTCGGAGGACTGGAATTTCTTTGGGATCTTACGATGATTTTGGCCATTTTTCCCCATTTTGTCGCTTCTCATGAAACTGGCAGCAGGAATTGATGCTTTTATCACCACACATAGTGTCTCGGCACTTTTTTTTCTTGGTATTTTCGGGTGTTTTGGCGTCCTGGCTACCCCGTCGTGACTCTTCGTCGGCCATTCGGTGCTTTTTTTGTGCTTCTATGCCTGTGTTCTTTGTTTTGAACCTACGCTTCTTTTTTCCACATTTACGTATTACGGCAGGTTGTTATTATTAGACTCGGTGTTTTGGGGTGCGCAAGAATCCTAGGCCGGATTGCGAGCTTTACAGATACGCTCAAGGACAAGGACATAGGAATCGCGTCTTGAGGACGTCTACGGGATGGATTGCGATGGGATAACTGGCATGTGATGCATAACATTTGGGCATACCCTTGGCGCATGCAAAGCATGTTCTTTTTTATTCAAGCAAATATTTTAGAGCAAGAGAAAAATTTCATAGTACGAAATAGAATAAATATAAATATAAAAAGGACCTTTCGCTGCCAACAGTATGCGGCCCGTGTCGAAAACAGACGGCGATTTCTTTCGGCAAAACGCACATGCAGTGAGCTGCAGATATCGTTCAAAAAAATTTAGCATGTTGAAAAGTCGACAAAAAGGGATTGGACCAGTTCTATACTATGTTATTAGTAGGGTGCTTGGATGATGTAATGTGTTCGTACTCTGTATGGCGTGGGTGTTGGTCCCTTTCTAGTTCCCCCTCCGGCCTCTTGGCTTGCTGCGGTTACGGAGGAAATTCGGCTGACCCGGAAAGATCTGCTGCAACGACGGACTGGTGTGCTGTTTTAGGGGCTAAAGCGCCTAATGTTTCCCGAGTTGGGGGGGAAAGCTGCCATTTTGGTGGCCCGTCTCAGTGGGACCCCCACTCGTCCTGTCGCTCTTACTCGTAGTGCAATGGCGATGTTTTGGAAACAGAAAAAAAAATGCAGCAGATGACCTGCTGCACCTGCAGTATTCCCCCCCTCCCCGATATCGTTTCGTTGCATCGTGGAAATGGGGTCTCCACCGATGATGCCGCTGTGTTGTCTGCACAAGAAGGCAGGATGGGCGGGCGAGCTGTCGCTTGTCGGTCAGGTCAGGTCAGGCTTGCAGTCTTCCTGGGTTGTGCTGCGATCTGTGCCCAGCAATCTGGGGCGGAGTTCGCCGGTCGCAGACACCCGGCCGTTGGATCGTTTCTTTTTTGCCCTTTTTACTCTTTTTCATCTGTTTTTATTTATTTAAACCAGCCCTGCATGACAGCGTCTCACCAATGGGCCATGGAAAGGCTGACCTCCGATATTCGGCCGGTCAAAACCCAGCGTAAGGCTGAGAAAAAGCAAAAAGCAGGAAAAGGCTCGGCTATTTCATCCCCCCCCGGTCTTCCCCCACGAGCACCACGAGCACCACGAGAAACCAGGAGGGCATGATTTAAATTTGTTATGCTAATTGCCCTATTTTTACATCTGCATTCCTTGTGCCACGTATATTGCTTCTGTCTGTCTGTTTTTAAAGACACTCCCCCCTTTCCATCGCTCTCTCCTTACAAAGTGAGCGTTTCCGTTCCCTTCACCGTCTCTCTTGTGCCCTGTGCTCGTAGGATCCAAAAACGCGGGGAGAGCTTGGAGACGTGGCCGTGCTTCTCCCACCGCTCCTGTATCGTATTGCGTCTTTTTTGCAGCGCTGCATCTCATCAGGCATTTCAGACATGGGCGTGGGGGGCTACTTGTCAACGGCCAATTTCAACTCATCTGTCAACGCATGATCAGGGGGGAACTAATGAACATATTTGGATCGGTCGGGTGGAATAATTGGTGTATGGGACAGGCAGAAAAGATAGGAAGAATGTCAGACGATGTCTTGAACAATTCCCTTGAGCAGCCAGCGGCTCAGCGAGCTGGGATGTCGGAACTCCACTGCCGCTTACAAGGACCAAATAAGGCAGACACAGGACTCCCCGTTCAGTCATGGCCCGCCTTGGATCTTGTGAAGAAAACAAAGCATATACCAATGATAACATCTAGGAAAGGTAAGAAGTGAAATGGTGAGACGTGTTTCTGTTTCCAACAAGCACAAAACATGCACCGGGAGTCCAGGCAGGCCACACGACAGTCTACCAAGCCCCAGAAAAGCTTTTGGCGTGGCATGACTTTGAAGCATGCAGACAGCACATGAATGCAATCTTGTTACCACGTCTATAGAGACTTTTTTTGAAGTTTGTCGTCCTCTGATCCTCTGCAACTCTGTTTGCCATTTGTCCACATCTTGTCCACGCTGCCCCGAGATTGGCGTAATTAGAAAGTAAGCACTGAGCCTCTTGAGTGAGATCTCTCTTTGCCCTCGTGCTGGAGTCTGGTGTCTACCACCTAATATCCATTGTTGGCGACTCCAAGACTCAGTGAAAAGCTTGCTCACAGAAAAACATTAGCAGGTAGAAGTGCATCGAACTTGAGATGATATGTACGCAATGAAAGCTTTATCAGGTGTGGCCTTGAGCTTTCTGGGGCATGCTGACATCCCACTGAAAGATATCTCAGTCTCCGCAGGTCCCGAAAACGTGGACTTACCCAACCCACGGCAGTAGAGTCATGACGACTTGTATCTCGGTTTGAGTGGTGCATCGGGGCTATAAACGTTCCTTCGGGGCCAAGTATACAACCATGAAAGATGCATTGCATACTGCAACAGATCAAAAGGATCGCTTCTTCGGCTTCCTTGCATGATACATATGCAGACATTGGGAGAAACAAGAGTACTGCTAAGCATTCAGGCATGACAAAAAATACAGGTGAATGAAGGCAGATTGATATTTATCAACAAACGAACGCGACAATGGCCTACTTTTCTAATACTTCAGTAATTTAGTTAGCCGTAAAAACCACGCAAAACAGGTCCAGTTCAAAGGGGTAACGGAGATGTGGCTGCCACGTTTAGCAAAAATAGGCAATATAACTATACTCTTCAACGTATCTTATTATAGGCTGTCAAATTTTATTACCTGGTATGGATTGCCTAGGACTTTATTGATTTCTGCATTGCTCATTTACTGAAATAGGTCGAGCACTTGGATAATGTAGTCTGAAATAGTTGCTAGTAAACACCTTGCAAGAGTTTGACAGGCAATTTTCTTACAGAGATATTGGACGGTGTTGGCCTAGCTAAAGAATGTGGCAGATCTTGCGCAACGGCTGTGAGCTAACACAAGCTTACGTTTGTGGATACCTTGTGGATGTGCGGCTCAATTGATGACAGTTTCTGACGACAAGCTGCCTATCTTGTCCGGATAGTGATAATTTATGCGGACTATCGGCTGTTGATATAGCTACTCCTATAAGTCTGTGATACGATGAGGCGAGAACCAAGATGTGGATGAGATGCTCCAGCACGGGCAGAACCATAGCTTATGGTCCTTTTTGGGAGGGTTTAGCGGAGGATGTTCGGAGCGCAAAACCCAGCTTGCGTGTGTTGGTAAAAATCCATGTTTTCTCACGTGTCTGGTGCATCCTATCCGCGTCTTGGTACTCGCCTCGTGATTTTATAGCCATATACTATGTGGTGGTTATATGAGAAAGTAAGGTTTTAAACGGCTGCCCTTGCTACTAGACTATTGGCTAAGGCCTTTGCGGGGTTGGCCCGGGATTACCCACTGGAGAAGCACAATGACGCCATTCTGCTTTTATGCTTGCAAGTATTACATACTCGTACAGATTACTATGTACGAGTTTAAATGAAGAGAAAAAGAGGAGAATAAAGCATAGGAATTAGATATGAGCGTTCTCTCTCCCGACCGTCTGTTAGGAGATGCACACATTGGAGGAAATCGAGAGTACTGCCTGTCTCGGCCAAGTCGGTTTAGTGTGGATGCTCTGTGCTTTCGAATGCCAGAACGTGCGCACATACGATACAGAAATCGCTTGTGGTTGGGAGTGGGTTAAATAATTCTACATTCACGAGAAATGTTCGGTAAAGAACAAACAGCTAATATATCTTGGATGGGCCGCTAGCAGATCTGGAACAGTGGCTTGGCCTTTTCCTCTTTCACGATTGGTCGCTTGATGCGTCGATTTTCCCGGACTCCGGATTCGTACGAGTACGTGACAAGAGGCCTCAATATTCGTTGTCCAAAGCTGTGCCCGAGGGCAAACAGGAAAAGAAAGGAAAAATTGCGGAAGAGAAAGAAAGTCGCATCATGCCCTACTCCGTAGTCCCTTTTATTTCAGGCAGCATTTAGCGACGCCCATACGGAGCATAATTTGGGCGAGTAATTAGGGAGTACGATACTCCGTAGTGATGGAACACCCCTATTACGAACAATATTCCAGCGAACGTCGATTCAATATCCTGATCGGGAGCAAGACGAGGCAAATGGGAGATTGGCAAACAGTCAGAGGACCCACTTCAATAACGTGCACTGGCCACATGACGGGCTTAGCGTCTGCTAGACATGACACTAGTCGGCATTGGTATGCGCCGTGACCTGCCACTACGACCCGTTCGATTTAGGGGCCCAGAGTGCATGTCCTTTTTGACAGGCGTGCTAACGGGGTTATCCGTGCATAGAGATACCGATGGGCGAAAAAGAGAGTCAATATTTCGTCTTTCATCTTTTATGGCCTGCTCTCGCTGGGAGGATGCGTGTTGTGTCTGGGGAGTTTCAAAGACGGTGACTGTAAACAAGGAGACTATGAATGCCTGGAGAGACTCTGATTACCGGTTATGTGAATATCAAGACTGAGACCAGGCGCCGTTTTATGCACTTCGTAATACTGCTATCGAAAAAGGCACGATGTGCTCGTATCTCTGTGAGCGCTACATAGTAGGCTTTGTAGCCTCCCTGCCCCAGGTATGTACTACAGGCAGGGAGGCTACAAAGCCTACTATGTAGCGCTCACAGAGATAACCCGTACCCGGGTCCCTACATAAAACGGTCAGTGTTTTTGCGCAACGTGTGACGCCCTTGTTTTGGTTGCAATTTAAATGCAATCAAGGGGAAGGCGCCTCCTTGGCGACAGACCAACCAAAAATAACAGTGGTAATAATAATACCCTGATCAGAATAGGTAAAGAGGAAAAAAAAAAAGGGAAAGAGGTCAGTGGCAGGGTGCCAGCTTTATCTTTATTCCGGGCTGCCTTTCTATTTCTTTTATTTCTTCCCCCCTCCGTCTTCTGTTTTCGCTTTCTCTCTCTCCTTCTCACCATTCTCTGCTCTCCTGCACTCGCAAGCAAACTCACCTGTCGCACACGAATACCGCCACCACATCGTGAGTAGTCACCACCCCTTGAATCGCGTGTCTATGGACTTGTGTATTCTTTTTTCTCGCCCCCCTTTGCCACTCGTTTTCTTCCTATTTGAGCCTGTCCGGTATCCCTACGACATCACGTTCCTGTCCATTACTTACAAGTGCATCTTTACAGACCTCAACTCATCACCTCTGTTCTTCTACTTGACCGACAAGTCCAAAAAAAAACAAAACTACCGCAAAAATGGCTAGCTTTCGTAAGTTATATCTGTCGTGCCCAAGGCGAAGATGGAAGACAGCCCTCCCCCCTCTAAAAAAGGTGCAGGCAGCACGGGGGCCGAGATAAGAAATGCACGGGAAGTAGCACCCCGCAGAGATGCGACACGAGCTAACTAATACGCCTTCTGCCCCACCCTACATAGTCGAGTCCCTGAAGAACCTCAAGGCCAAGGTCAAGGCCATCTTCAAGAAGAAGGAGGCCAAGCCTGCTGAGGAGGCACCAGCTGCCGAGGCTGCCAAGACGGAGGAGGCTCCTGCCGGTTCGTACCCATCCGTTACGACAACGTCTTTTGTTCCCGTTCTTTTATATTCCTTCATGAGAGACCGAGCCGCAGATTTGCTGACATATTGCTCGAAATAGCCGAGGCTGCACCTGCTGCTGAGACTGCTGCCGAGCCTGCTGCTGAGGCTGCGAAGCCCGCCGAGGAGCCGGCCAAGCCGGCAGAGACGCCTGCTGCCGCGCCTGGTAAGCATTGCATGCATCTCGCCTCCTGTCGCTGAGCACATGTCCACGATGACTAATAAATCACCAGCCTCGTAAACTCCGAGCGAATCGAAATGGCCTTTGACCGCATGGCCGTTTCGACAAATGGCAAAGGCTGCCTAGCCTTTGCGACGCAGATATCCGCGGCCTGGTTTCTCGCAGACGGCAACGTCGTCGCTTGATAGGTGCACCTATCGGGACAGCGTGTTCACTTGCTTTACATGCCTTGTTTTTCTTTTGTCTTTTCTGTTTTCCGATTGCTTCTCTGCATGCATACCTCGACTCGAGACAGTCAGCAGGACGTCTGGGGGCGATGATTGCATTTTCTTTTTATTTTCTTATTCCCTGACTGCTTCTAATACTTCTCTTTATTCTCGATGATATCCATTGCTGCTGTTGTTTGCTCTAGTGTTGAATACGAGATACCCAAGATTTGACACAGATCTAATTAATACAAGAAACAAACTTAGGCTTAACTGTCTGCTTTACCGACAATGCATATATACTAATATATATATGTATAAGTACCTATCATCTACAGCACTAGAGTGATGTGCTTATTCGAAAAGCTATTCGTCTGTCAAGAGATCGCTGTTATTTTATATGCAATATATGTACCCTGAAGTCCAAAATCTTTATTCCAACAGGAAGCCACCGCCGCCTTGATCGTCGTCGTCGTCCATCACCATGTCGTACTCCTCTGTAGCGTCACTCTCTGGATCCATATCTTGCGGCTCTACCTTCTCTTCCTCTATCTCTTCCTCTTCTTCTTCCTCGACCTCCTCGCCGCGATCCTCTGCGGCTGCCCGGATCCGCTCGCGGATGCGAAGCCCACGCAGCAGTGCCGCCCATATCCGCAGGGCCACCCGCGTGCGCCGTTCGGCCTCGGCCTCGGCTGTCTGGTCGGCGAGACCGTTCAGGACGGCACGCATGGCGTCTGCGTTTTCAGCGGCCACGACGACGCCGCGCAGCACAGCCGTGCCGTGGTGGCCGCCGTCGAAGCGGAAGCCGGTCAGCGCCGGAGCGTAGTCGACGCCCAGCAGAAACGCCGCTCGCGCAGCGCCCTCGTCGACAATGTGCACACCGCCCGCCGGCACCATGCTGGGCACGTACAGCTCCACGTTGCCAAACTTGTTCTTGGGCACGCGTCCGTCGACGACGGGCGGCGCCCGGTACGGCTCCGTCTGCTCGGGTGTAAAGGTAGGCACGCCGGCAGGCGTCGGGTGATAGAGGCCGCCGTTGCCATCGTTGCCGTCGTCGTCGATGTCGTCATCGTCATTGTCATCCCGCTTCGAGACCCGCTTGGGCAGCCATTTGGCCGGAATCTCATTGGGCAGGACCACGCGGCCTTGGCGGTACCAGCGGTCGGCCGTGTAAGCGACACGGACGTCACGGCGGCGGTAGATGCGCTCGCTAGGCGCCTTACTGCCGGCCGAGACAGTGCCGACAGCCGTGGCCCCGGGCAGCAGGACTTCGTGGCGCCGCAGGTGACGGGCGAGCGCGTAGATGGGGTGGTGCTGGAAGTCGGCGACGTTGCGCGGCATCGGCTCTCGCGCCTCGATGGCGGACAGCTCCGTGTCCTCAATCTCGTCCGCGTCCGTCTCGTAGGGTCGCCGGTAGTGGCGCAGAACGCGCCGGAGCCACCTAGGGCCGGTGAGCGTGGGTAGTGAGGAGGATGGGGAGGAGAATGAGGACGAGGAAGAAGAGGAGACAGCGAGAGCGGCCCCGGCTGGGCCGTCGACACGGGCGCGCCGGGTCTTGGCGTTGAAGGCCTTGGCATAGCGACGAGTGACATCTTTGGCGCTGCGGTCGGCTGCAAAGCCAATCACGTAAGTCAGCTGATTATTGCGGTCAGACGCCGGCGGTTCCAGCCGGGCTGGCCGCCACTGGGTGCTGGTGACGAGGGGGTCGACGGGCTGCCACTTCTGATGTGCCACATCCAGCACCTCGACCCAGCAGATGGGAAAGGCTGACTCGCCACGCACAACATGGGTGGCAGCGGCAGTGGCGGGAGATGAAGTCGAGGGGGACGATTTCGATCGCCGAGGAGGAGTGCGCGGCTGTATGGATGGCACGTTGTAGGCGGCGGCCTGGGGATGTCCAAGACGTCGGAGGGGTGAGAGTGCTACGCCGTTCTGTTGCCGTTGTTGCTGCTGCTGCTGCTGTTGCTGTGAAGACGACGCCGACGGCGGTGATTGGTAGATCTTGGGCACTGGCGGTCGTGCTGAAGGACGGGCCTTGGGCTTCTGCTGGGGCGGCATCGTAGGGGCGCCAGGGAGGAAGGAGAGCGGCTGCAGTGAGCAGACCAGGCGGGTCTCGACGCCGGCAGCGCGCAGTAGGGCGCAGAACAGCTGGGCACCGACGTCGCGGGAGCCACGCAGCATCTTGGCGGCCTGGACAAAGTCATCTGCATCTAGGACAGACTCGATGTCGGTTGGAAGCTGATACTGCCCAGGATTGAGAAGAGTGTCAGTATTAGGAAATTGTGGTGGCGAGAACGAGAACAAGAACAAGAACAAGAACAAGAACAAGAACAAGAACAAGAACAAGAACAAGAACAAGAACAGGGAAAACAGGGTTGAGGGGAGATGGATCTCTGCATACGTCCTGGAGCTGCGCGGCGTCTTCTGCCCACAGCGCCCGCTTCATCCCCCGCTCGGTAACGACGAACCTGGCCCGGAAGACGGCCGCGGCCTGCTGCAGGCCGTTCTTGAGCGACTCTGTGCGACCGAACTGCGATAGGTGGCCGGCCGGATTGAGGTATGTGACCATCTTGTCGGTGAGCAGCGGCCGCAGAGCTGTCTGCACCGGCTCCAGGCTGCACCAGCGATTGCGCCGGGCGTAGTGGGCCAGGAGACACATGACGTGCATCTTGTGGATGTCCAGCCGGCACTTGCGCTCGGCCCTGGTCAGCGGCTTCCGGCGCGCGGCCGTCGCGGATCTGCCCAGGCGCTTCGCCTGCAGCTGCACCAGCGCGCTCTCGTGGGCGGTAAGGTTCAGCTCCAGCGTCGGCGGCGGCGGCGGTGGTGCTGGAGAGGCGTCGCCCCTTTGTGAGGCGGTAATGTCGATGTCTACTAGTGACGTTGTCGACTCGTCCCCGCCTTCGTCGACACCCTCGTCATCGTCATCGTCGTCGTCGTCGTCGCCGTCGTCTGAGCTGTCCGAGTCGTCCGAGTCCCTCTCTGTGGTCTGGATGACGGGTGCAGGAATGGCAATGTCCTCAAACTCGATGTCTTCGTCGTCTTCGTCGCTGTCATCATCTCCATCATCATTCTCGCCGCCGTCGCCAGCCTTTCTCCCGGCAGCCGACGTCTCTGCAACCGCTTTGCGCGCCACGTCCGCCACGCCCTCTGCCTTGCCCTTCTCGCCCGGCCGCTTCAGCCTTTTCCGTGGCGGCCCATCCGCTGGCTGCGATGGCACAACACCAGCCTCGACTAGCATCTCTTCAAACACGGCTGGAACACCTGCTCTCCGGGTGCTGCCGGCCTGTCTCGACCGGGAGCGGCCCTGCGAAGCTGCTGCAGCGCGGAGAGCGATGCCGCTCTTCTCCGCAGCAGAGCGGCGCGTGGAAACCATTCCGGCAGTTCAGATGTTGACAGCCTTCTTTATGCTTCCCTCTCTCTCTCTCTCCAGCTCACCCCTTCAGCCAAAAAAACCGGATTGCTTGCGACACCGCTCTCAATGCGACAAGGCGCTTGCGTCGGCCAGTGCCGCATTCTTTGTTATGTCGTGACCTCCCTTTTTCTGTTGCAGATCTACCAACGACTGCGTGGATGGCAAGGAAAAAAAAAGTTGGTGAAACTGGTCAGCAGGAGGACACGAGAAAGAGAAAGAGCATCTCAGTCATCCCCCATGACGTCAAAAAAAAGGAATAGGAAGGTCCCGCCCCGTTGCGCCCTGCCGTCAGGAGCGATTTTGCCACGAAAGCACGTGATTGCCAACTGTGCTAAATATTTGTGGCCTGAATTTCGGCAGGCAAGACCCAACTGTACTCTTCATTTCATGCTCGCCATGGCAAATGACCGAGGCAGCAGCAGCAGAGGAAAAGGAAGCGGAGGTAGTAGTGGAAAAGCCAGGAATGGCGGTCGAGACGGCGGCCGCAGCGCGGCAGCAGCAGCAGCAGGCAGATCCGACAAGGACATAGCCGAAGCCAAGGCTAGCAACAGCGGCCTCCCGGCCAATTGGCCGCCCGGAGTGGTGTACCTGACGACGCCGGTGTACGCGGGCATCTCGCCTCCGCAGCGCAGGATGCTGCAGGCGCAGCAGTCCGAGGCATCGGGTCCGCGAGCGGCGGCGCTGCCGCCGCTGCCCGAGGTGCCGTCGATCCTGCGGTTCGGGCCCAGCACGCTGGTAGAGATCCGCACGATCACCGACCCAGGCCACCCGGCGTGCGGGCAGCGCGGGCTCTTTGCGGCGCGGGCGCTGGCTGCGGGGTCGTTTGTGGTGCCGTACCTGGGCGTGTACCACCGGGGCCACGTGTCGGTCAGCGGTGGCAAGAGTGGTAAAGGTGGTAAGGAGTCGGACTACGACCTGTGGCTGGACCGGGCGGCCGATGTGGCCGTGGACGCAGCCAGGGCCGGCAACGAGGCGCGCTTTGTCAACGACTACCGCGGCACGGGCAGGCCGCGGCCCAACGCCGAATTCCGCGAAGTCTGGGACCCGCGGCGCGGCGAGCGAGGCATGGCCGTGTTTGTGCTGCCGGCAGGAAAGCGGGCGGTCGCGGCGGTAGCGGCGGCTGGTGGTCGCGGCGGCGGCGCGGGCGGCATTGCTAAGGGCGACGAGATCCTGGTCAGCTACGGCAAGGGATTCTGGGAGATGCGGCAGAAGGAGGCCCAGGAGGCCCAGGAGGCGCAGAAAGCGCGAGAAGTGCCGAAAGAACAGCAGAAAACACTACAGCAGCAGCAGGCAGACACTTCTGGAGTGCAGCCAGACAATGAGGGTGGCCAAACGACTGCAACAGACCACAAAAATGACTACGAGCAGCAGCCGCCGCCGTCGGCAAAAACGGCCGGAAATACAGCCAATCTCGTCACATACGCTCGTGCAGCAGCACGGTGAAGAAAGAAAGAAAAAGAAAAAAAAGAAAG
>JRUC01000668.1:0-14685 GCA_000806385.1 Leptographium procerum
TATATATATATAATGGCCAAAATGGGGTTTTGGGGGGGGGGAGAAGGTCGAGTTCGAGACGATACTTTGGGTCGGGTCGGCTAGTGAGGTTGCATTTCATCCGGAAGTGGAAAGTGGGCGGGCGGTCGGTCAATGGATGGCGGTTCGGAATACCCCCCTGGCGTTTGTCTTTTTTTTAATGGTGTTTCGCGTTTTCTGGCATGGAAGATGGAGCATAGCTCTGTATCTCTTATCGCAGAGGTCGCCATAGCTGTTGATAAATCCTCAGAATCTGACCAGCCATATAAGATATCCTACAAAGAGAAGTGCTTTCTTCCTCACCTGGAGCAGGAACTGGTTCTGTCTCTGGTACATATCTTGATTCTCATGTCAGGAAAAAAGAAGCATCTTATACCACAAGGAATATCAACAACCAGAAGACCCCTGAGGCAAAAGCAAAGACAACGAATACGTACAACATCTGCCTGTCACGTGAGTTCACATGGCAAGTCAAGTCTAGAAGTTTGTTAACAAGCTCTGCACCTTCAGCCGGCTGAGATCCCAACATGTTCATTTTCAAACGTAAGTGACAGTCTTTAGAAACTCAAGCTCGCACTTTCCTGCTTACTGCCTCGTGGCACATTGCCTATTCTTCTCAACCAACCCCAATATAGTAGTGACACTGCTCTTTCATATTTCCCCCCCAAACCCGTACCCGTTTTAAGAGTCTCTCCACGACCCTTGTGCTGCCGAGCACCTTTACCACCAAGTAGAAACGCCGAGACTGAGCACTGAGCTGCCGTCGTATTATTGACCTGCCGGTTCAAATCAAATCCCATCCCCCAAATGACGGGCTCACAAATGATAGAAAAACACAAACACTCGTTGCAAAAGCAGATTTCACATCAACGGTTCCGTATATCCTGGCTCTTCGGCCGCAAAAAATGTCATCTCATGTCAGTCTTCTTGAGTCTTGAAACGCCACTGGAAAAAGCAACAAATAGCAAAGCAAAGCCTATAAACAACGCCGATAGAAAAAAAGAATGAGATAGATGAATTGAGAAAAGAACGCAATGCTTTAACGAAAGTCGTTTGTCTCGTCGACACCGGCACCACTGCCGGCAATGCAAGCATGAAAAATATGGACATCTTGTCGAGGCAGAGGACTGACTGCTCAGTCCATGTAGAAGTCGCCTTTGAGAATCCTCTCCTGAAAGTGGTCAGGCTTCTGCCGAGGCTGCTGGCGCGGCCGTGGGGCAGCAGCAGGTGGCTGGGCCGCTGGCATTGTTGGCGTCGGCATTGTCGGCGTCGGCATTATTGGCGTCGGCATCGGCGGCGTCAGCATGGCGGCATCTGAAACGGATTTGGATCGATCATGACGGACTGCACCCACTCCCCCACCGGCACCAGCGCCGGCTCCAGCTCCTCCCGAGCCAAAGCCGGAGATGGAAGAAAATCCGCCAGAGCGAGGCGGAGAGTTGCCTAGGCCAGAGACGAAAGAGAAGGAGGCTCGTGAGCCGGAGGCCACACTGCTCTCGGCACGGGATCTAAACTGCTCAGGCCAGTTGTATCCTTGGTCTGCACGAGCAGCGGGGAGATGAAACTTGTCAGAAGCAGTTCTCGGACTGTGCAGTGCTGCGGCGAGGCTGTTCTTAGGCCGCGCAGAGAAGGAAAAAGAGGCACTAGAGGCATGCATGGGAGAGGAAGGAGAATGCGGTGAAGCAGCAGCGGGCGGGGAGAAGGGGGAAGAAGCGGACGAGGGAGACGGGGAAGATGTCGGGGAGATAGAGCGGAGATACAGCTGTGGTTGCTGCTGCTGCTGCTGCTGCTGCTGCTGCTTCTGCCTTGTAGTAGCAGAAACTTGGCCAGGACCAGGACTGGAGCGCTGCCTACCATTACCGACGCTGCCTCCGCGGAAGCTGCGTATGGCCTGGGCCCCAAAGCTCGTCCGGCGGGCATAGGGCGTGCTGGGAGACCCGCGAGGCTCGCTAGGAGCAACGTCATCCTCCTCGATGGCACTCTCATCAGCTGCAGTGTCAGATGCGGACGAGTTGGTGGACATGCTGGCCCGACGCAGGCCCGCGCTAGACGGACCACCCCCACTTCCGCCCCCGCCCGCGCTGCTCGGACCTCCAGCGCTGATGGGCGAAGTGCCTGAGAGCCCGAGGGCAGATGCAGTGGAGATTGACAGCCGCCTCCGAAGGTTCTGCTCGTTCAGGGCAGCTGAGGCGATGGAGCCTGGGAAGACAGGAGTCCCGCCCGAGACGGAGTTGCTTCTCGGGAAGATGCTGGAGAGCGTTGACGAGGTGAAGGAGCTGCGGCGGTTTCGAGACATCATGTCGGCAGCATTTTGTTGGTTGTCACTGTTAGCCATGATGGAAGCTGGCGACGAGAAGGAGGGTATTGGCGGGGGTTTTTGTACTCGTAGTCGTAGATCGAGATCGTGGTCAAGTGGGTGAACAGGAGGCGAATCCCAGAAAACTGACACAAGGCTGCCTGCTAAGTGCCGCAGAAGAAGCCCTGCCGAGACAGCTGAAAGCACGTTTGTTCAGGTTCGATGGGCTGTTTGCAGGAAGAGCGTGGTTCGAGGCCGGGTCAGAAAGTGCAAGATGGTGGGGAGAGCAGGTTCTCGTTGAGAGGGGGTCGGAGTGGATTTGAGCTTGTGCAGCGGCAGACGTGGATCGAGCAGCTAGTCAGAGGGGGTGGGACTGAGAAGAACGAGCTCGCTACAGCCGGTTTGTCGAGAGCAGTTCCCCGGTCCGGCAGATGATGAATATATGGAGACGCGATGAGGTTAAGAAAGGCGGGGATGGGCCGATAATGAGTCGATTTACCTGCGGAACGTTGGGTCCAGTTTAGGGCCCTGCAGATCCAGACGAAGAGAAAACGACCCTGGTTTCCTTTTTACCCTACCAAAGGGCCTGTCGTAACAAGTTTAGACACACACAAGGATGTAGAATGGCACGCAGACTGGCGATTTTTGTATCGGCGTGTTTGATGTTGTGTATTGCGTATTGCGTATTGGCGAGGATGTCCAGTCAATATGTGCCGTACGAAACAGCGAAGCTGATGGAAGGGAGGGCAGCAAGAGTGGGCGGTGGCACGAGGACCTGCTGATAATGGAAGTTGTCAACAGCAGCGGGAATTGGCGCGGGTCGATTGGATGTTGGGCTGGCGAGACGCTAGATTGGCGAGATCGATGAGGATGAGGATGAAGATGATGAGGATGATGGGTCTGATGGGACTGATGGGATTGATGGAATGCCGGGGTTGCTAATTGATGGAGCCGCGGTAGTTGTCGTACGGATTGCAGAGCAGGCTCAGGCCAGGCAGGCAGGCAGGCAGTCTTTGCTTTATTTTCTCTTTGTGATCGCCGCCTGCCGGTTGTGGTTGACGAGAGAGAAGTAGAAGAAGATTGTTGGCCCGAGGCAGGGATATGGATGTGTGAATGGGGAAACTGGTGACAAAAACCCGCTAAAACGGCCTGCTCACATGGCCCAGAGGCAAACAAGCTGCGAACCTCTTCGTGCTTAGCGTCTGGTAGCGGGGAGGGGGAAGGTCCAGAGAGCTTGCCAACCTAGAGCTAGGCCTGGCCAATAGGAAGCCGGCCGGACTTTGCAAAGTGGCGGTTTGGGGGGGGTTGCACCAGGAGAAGAGAGTTCGTCTGGCAGGTGTCAGCCAATCAGCAGATTGCGGGGTAATAGCGGCCGCCAATTTCGGTCTGGATCGCTGCTTCTTCTGGGGGACCTTCATCTCTGGGCATCCCACGAAAGCTTTACGAGCAAAGATTAAAAATATATCACTGACCGGACGGCCTTTTTTGTTTCTTATCACTCAAAAAATACTCGTAAAATAAGAACTCAGCTGTTGATAACACTGTCCTGGCTGCTCCGACTCGAGAGCCCGCTACCGCGCTGGGCACATGCCGCATCCCACCTTTTTCCTTTCTTTGCTGCTTATTCGCTGCTATGAAAGAGGCCGGTAGCGACCTCCCGATCCCACTTTCGCTTCCCTTTGTCTCCTGAAATATTTGGCGCCGTTTTAACCTTTGCCCACCTCCGGTGCTACAAGGGCGCCCAACCCTTCTCTGCCCAAATGTTCTTTGACATGATTGGATGCTCCCGAGGTAGTGTATGAAGGGCGGTGCGGCTCGCCTATTCTTAGCTGCGACTCTTCATGCAGGACCATGAATAACGCCACAGCTCTCGCGCCCGTGTCCAGATTTGTGAGATAAGCGGGATGCTCGGATTGCCCATGAGTGTTGCAGCTGCATTTTCCAAAAGAGAGCCGTGTTATCTGTTGTTTTTAGGGGGAGGAATCCGTTCAGCCCTCTTATTGCATCCTACCCTTTCTTTTCCATCAAGTGGCAAGTTTCCGAGCTATCTTTACACATTGGTTAGGAACCACACAATCTGGTTGCTGACTCTTGCCCAGCACCACCATAATCATGGCTAAAGAATACCCCGAATGTAGAGCTATAGGGTAGAAATATCAATGGTAGGCCTGGCCAGAACTCGGAACATGCCGACTCTCCAGTTCTATCACATGGTTCAAGGGACATCAAGGGTGCTGAGCGAGAGCACCGCTCGTTCTTCTTCTTGCTTTTTGCGGTATCCATCTCATTTGCTCCGCTGGCTATCTCTGCAATCTTCCCCTCCAAGCCAGCGGCACGGCATGTTTCGGACGGGAGCAGCAAGACGCCACCGCCTCGGAAGGCAACCAGACAACTGGACAGGCAGGACAGGCAGGACAGGCAGGACAGGCAGGACAGACAGGACAACGACAACGACGACTCGATATTGTACAGCATGCTGTCAACACCCCCGCCAAGACACATGAGTCCGGCTACTCCATCGTCCCGACAACATCGCTTTCGGCGGACCGCAAACCCGTTATATCCATGTCGTCGATCCCTTTCACAAGCCTGCTCACCGGGCTGAGACGAGGCAGCAAGAGCGCTGCCACACTTGCATTGGCGTATGAAGCCAGGAACGTGGAACATGACATACGTAGCGTATACCGAGAGTCCTTACTTCTTCCGAGACATGCGATGAGAAAGGGAGGCAAAAGAACAGGTCCAAAGACAAGTAATATACGGCAGGGCAAGATGTGTATCCAGCTGAGTTTCTGCCCTTTATTTTTTCCTTTCTTGTTTTGCCCATCTCCCTTTCATCTACCTTCAACCACCTTCTGTCCCTGGCTACAGGCGACGTTGACCCTGGCGGCAGCCTCTGGAGCCTCACTGGAGCCTCACTAAGGGATCGTCCAAAACGCAGGGCTGGAGCCTCCACCGACAACTCCCAGCCCCCCTATCTCTCTCCTTCTGACCTGTATGGCGTTTCGCATGTCTGATCGACCATGTTTTGAACCGCCTGCATGGGCTGAGGGCGACCAAACATTTGCTGGTCGTGCAGAGGCAAGGGGATTTCTTCTCCTCCGCTCCTCTCTCTTTTTTTAAGGTGAGGCGGTCGGTATGCCGCCGCTGCTTCAACGGTTGGCTTGTAGTCCAGGGCGATCGCTGCCTTGCGCAACTCGCCCTGCAGCGTCTGGCAAGCCCGTAGGTCCTATTCCCAGCCCGCTCCGGTAGTCCGCCCATATGCCCGCCCTACTTGCGAGGCAGACCGCTCGTCCTCTCAAGCTTGCGATGCAATCCATTTCAGAAGCATGCGAGGCAGGTAAGCCAGCGTCGCTTTTGTCGCTGCAAGAGGGACCAGCCCAAAATAGCGATGTTACGGACCAGCTCGGGCGCTGTTTCAGTTGACTGTTTCAATGGTGCAGTGTGGACTATTCGATATCTTACACACTACTCATATGTACGCCCGTATACGACGTAAGATACAAAATACGGGTATGTATCTTAGCAGTGGCTGCTATACGGAGCACTGCTACGTAGAAAGAGTATTAATTGCTCGTAAGATACTACGCAAAACTGACTTGCAATCCACCACGCCAGCAAAAGGGCTAATTAGAGTCGCCAATCGGCGTCGCCTAGTAGTATTAAGATAGTACTCGTAGAGAGCAAAAAAAAAACCTTAGGTCAGGGGAAAAAGAGGTCCCACCAGCCGTCTCTCTTTTCCTCGATTCGGATCTCTTAATCGACTCTCTTCCCTCGACCGCTGAACCTAGCTCGCCACAAATACGAGCAACATGTTTCTTTATCCTGTTGCAGTACTGGCCGGTCACCGTCTTTTCTCTAGAAGTTTAATAAGGGGGCCTTTGCCCGTCTGACCTGCCGATGCGCAACTTTTTATATGGCCTTCCAATATTATGTCGTTATTGCTTCAGATCGAATCCTATTTCAGGAGAGTCCCCACAAGCCACAGAAGCATAGGACAGAAATGCCGCTTCTGACTGGGGTGACCGCTGTCTGGCTCAATCCTCTTTGGGGCTCTACGCCAGATACTGGAAGCCCATATTTGGCACTCATTTCCTTCTCTGCACTCGCTGAAAGCCAAGGCTGACTCTCCACAGTCTGGCCACTTTGCGCACGTATCTCGCTGCGTCCTTTGAAGCGCCCGGCTGTTGTGTGTTGAATTTAAGGCCATGCAACACACGGTCAGATCCCTTGCACATATTAACAATTTACGGTGTACTATGACTCCGTATGGAGTGCGAGTACGGGAACCGGTGAGAATATATCTGCCACTACGGGAAGTTACAAGCTTTCCGCATCGGTCCATTTTCAATAGGGGAGCAGCTACGACGTAAAGCACATTGCCTTATCACTACTGCGCCCGATTGGCAATGTCCCAACACAAGATATATGCAGGCACCTATAGAAACATGGAGTTTGATTTGTCTAGCCATGCTACTTTTCCTGCAGTCTAAACACCAGCTATGAACATTAGAGCGGGAGTGGCATTTTTATCTCAATATGCCAGGAAAAGATCTAGCGATGGCTTTTTGTAGAATATAACGCGTTCTGATTCGGCATCGCTTCCGCCTCCAAATGACGAGCAAAGAGGCCCAAGCGATAGGGAAACGGGACCGGCGCAGGAAGCCTGCGTGTCCTTGACAAGGCCTTTGTCAGGCAAGGGATGAGCTTTCATATTTGCCAATATACGGAGTACAGGCTCTGCATATCTCATCTAGATGCAAACTGGAAGAACCGCCTTGTTGGGATCCTTATTTCTGAGGGTGTGAAACTTTCGTATCATCTAGCCAGCAGGCGGGCAAACCTGGTGGCAATCAAATAATCTGAGCTTGCAAAAAGTCCACCTGCTACAGGAAGCGCTTGCACTGATTCGGTATTGGTCGTATAACCTGTTCTGTGAAGCTGGTTAATTGTTGTCTCGATACTTTGATGGCACCATGTGCCAGAAAAAGAGCATAGGCCTGAAAGAAACTGCATGACAATTTCACATATAAGAAGGAAAGCAAAGCATGCCTGCAGTGTGCAGTGCTCTCCTCCGCTCGATACAGTCCGTTACATAAGGGTAACATGATTGCTTATGAGAGCGCATCTTGCCAGAACGCCGAGGTGGTTATTGTGTGACATGGACAATGACCGATGCTTTCCCTCTGTCCAATGCGTCACCAAGTTGGCTCGGCTGATCTCCCAAGAATGGCAAACTTCGTACCGTTCCTTGTGATAATCGAGCACATGTGAATGACGTCTTTATGGATTCGTGCTCAACTCGCTCTCGTCAGACACGCCCGCGTGTGCCCGTGTTCCCCATTTGGCGTAGCGGGACGATCGGCGGGCTGGCTGACTTTTGGCCGCCTGCTGTGTTTTGATACTATGCTGTGTTTGATAATGCAGCATTCGCCCTGTGCGCTGGGAGCCAATGGTTTGGGCATCGCCGTCGAATAAGGAGACTCTGTAGGGTTCGCACCTGGATGCTTGCTTCCTTGGCACTGGCAGGATGGGAGAGTGAGGCGAGATAAAAAAAAAAGGATACTGCTACCTTCTGGTTTCAGCAGAACTGGAATATTTCAACAAGGCACGGAGAAGGCCGGCAGCCGCTATTGCCATATTCGGTCCACCTCCGGTGGCAGCGTGGCCTATTCCGTCGTACTTTGTAGCAATACCTGGGGAGAGTCCTGGGATGCTGGCCATTCCGTTGTTCCCCCGCCCTCACAGCTTTTTCCCATCAAGGATGATTCGGCCCAGAACCAGGCTAGTTCCTCTGGTAGAGGGGATTTGATTTGAGAGCGATCTTCAGCTTGTGGAGCTTCCGGAGTAGAAGGCATCCTACAGGCCGCCCACGGCCAATAGAAGGGGGCCAGCCTGACCAGGTAGGTGGGAAGGCCGTCATGGGGAAGCCACCAAGATAAAAAAGCTCGTTCTTTTTTCCTCTTCCTGGCACGCACCATTAATGAAGAGGGCTGTGTTGTCGGCTATGTCGTAGTACTTGTACTCGTACAGCGTACTATGTAGATCTGTGGCGAAAGTGCATCCCATATTTGCTCGCTCCAGCTGCGCCCGTTCTTGCAGCTCTTATAGGGTCGCATTCAAACGTACAGACGCGCCCTGCATCCAGGACTAGACGGGACGACAAGAATCGAGCTGAGCCATCTACCGCGATGTCCGCTTTGGCGTAAACAGCAGGCACGTTGCAGCTAACTCGGCGTCTACTATGTACGAAACGGGCGCCACTCTTGCCACCTAAATTGGGCCTGGAAATGTTGCTAGGTTAGTGAGGAAAGCACGTTAATAAAACGTGCTTGGTTCCTTCCGGCGCTCAACTAATAACCGATAATGCATCCCTTACAGTGAACAGGGGATGCGCTGCTCTGCTGGACTCGTACCTGTTACAAGTATTCCCTGACACTTCACACTATGTACCCGTAAAGTACAAGCCAACAGGTTCTGGCACAGAGTAGCAGCCAGCAGCAGCTCTCTATTGAGAGTAGCTCCATCTAGGTCTTACTCTGTAGGAGTACCGCCTCGTAAGCCGGTGTATGAGCTGTATGAGCTGTATGAGCTAGTGAGATAGGATATTACTAGACGAACTACGCATATTTTTTTTTTGACACGGAAATATTAATAGTGTATGCTCGGAATGGGGGCCTGGGCGGTGATTTTCTAAGCTGTTATGCTAATACCGCTATAGTGGAAGAAAACTGGCAAATGAGAGAGTCCGGTTTCGCGTCTCTCATTAAACACGACTCGGGAACGAATGCAGCCTGAAATACACTGCGTTCGTGTCTCGATATATTCATTCAAGTAACATTGGGCATATGCAAACACGCCGAGCGCCCATGCAAGGCAGCAGGGCTCAACAAAAGACGGATGGATATACATAGTACGAGTGCGAATAGGGGAAAGAGAGACAGTACTCGTAGACAAAATATTGTTTCTTGGTCAGAGGTGGAGAATAACTTATTAGGCAACGAACGGCCGTTTTAAACAGTGGTAGTCATCAGGAGGGGATTCGACGGGACCGAAATGATAATATGTAAGTAGGACAAGACCCTACACCAACAAGCACGCATCTATGAGTTGAGCGATCCGTTGTTTTCGATCCTATCCCGGAAGCTTGGCCCCTGTTCCGAGCCTGGAGAAAGGGAGACTGGGTGGAACAGTCTGGGTCCCGGAACAGATTCGATAAGGTGATGGCCTGAAATAGTGAGACTATATACCCCCCACAGGAACGCTCTCCTTATTTACTGTGCTCGACTTTGCCACAGTTCCTACCCAAGGATATGTGGCTTGACAACGCTACTACATAGTAGCACTCCTACATGTTTCGGTAGACGTTAACGGGACAAGAATAGCGAGGCCGGCTTGTTTGCTTGTCTAAGGAGGATTTATGAATCCTCCCCACTATCATTCCATCCCGTTACCTCAAACATGGTTGTCTGAGACTTGTGACATGAGCTGTCCACAAATACCATTTTAAAGGTACCCGTATGTGTGCACTCTATGTAGTATACGAGTACTCGTAGGGCAGATCGGCGGAATGAGCGGTGATATGGATGCGCAAAATAGCAGTTTAAAAAGACTTCGGAGCCGGGCTATATATACGAGTATGCCTGCCATTGTCGCCTGTTTTGTTGTCTACAGACAGGCCACGGTATAACTAACATCCCAGCCTCCCATTTACGAGTACACGTAGGTTATTCTGTGCCGGCAGGCGCGGCATAGGACGAGTGGGTTTGAGGCGTGCTCGTAGTGCTCGTACTCGTTGTGCTCGTAAGATAGGTGCACGACATGGCATAGCGGTGGTCGCTTGCGCGCGTATCGTATAAAATTTTGTGTAGGCGGACAATGGGAGGCCGGAATGGGGGCAAGCGAAGAGGGGCTCTGCGCTATTGCTTTCCAACGACGTCAGTTGCTGCTTCCACTGCGGAGACCTTTGCATTGGCGTGCGTTAAAATATGCGTAAGATGCTGCAGCAATGAGGCCGCTTTCTGGAATTAAAATTTACAATGGGGAAAGAGCCTACCGCGAGCGAACGCGTTGCGCGTAGGCGGATCTTTCACTTTTTTTCTCTTCACTTTTCAGTTCTTCCGTGACCCTTCTATTGGCTGGGGCCGGGGCTGTCGCGGGACCGACAGCGGAAGAATTGCGGAATCAATCTTGGGAGGCTCACCGTTGCATGCACGTAAAATGGCAGCACGTACATGTAGGCCGCGCGAACCGATCGGGAGAGTACGAGTATGAGGACGACGATGTAATTACTCCGTACGCCGTACTCGTTCTTCCGTATCGTATCTTACCTGAGCTGTCGTTCGTAGGAAATACGTCTGACTCGTAGCTGATTCGACAGCAAGGAGGAGGGGTTTGCAGTGCCCGGCTCTTCTATCTAGGCTGCAAGGGAAGAAGGCCTTTTTTTTTGTTTCTTACCCCTTCTTTTTTTAGCCCTCTCCTTCCTTCCTGGGGTTTCGAAAAGGCCTGGAAAAAAGGCGCTCCTCTTCCTCTACCTGCCACCCCTGCCACTTAATCTTGGGATGGGTGGGGCCGCATTCGAACAACCTGTTGGAAGCCAATCACACGCCATGACGCGAACTTTGTGCTTAATGTTTCGATGCACACGACCCAAGCCCCGCCCCAATGCAACCCATTTCCCGCACCTTCTCCTACGACGTACGGAGTATGTGCGGTGAGCATCAACGAGGAGATGCATGGCACTATGCCAAAAGAGCAGGGTCCTACGACAATCAATAGCTGACTTGCTGGCAGCCATGCTAAACCCCGAAATAGAGCGGTGCTTTTCCCAAGGCTTGCGATGCTGAGCCTTGATCCTGGGGCCTCCAAAGCAGTTGTTGTCGTAGATCCTACGCACACCTTGGCTCTTCGTCGGGAAGGTGGCAGAAACTGGGAAACTGGGCTGCTCAGCACTGGTGGAGCGGTGCAGCCCTTCTGTCGTAAGAAGTGAACAATGTCTTTAGTGGCGCTCTTGTTTCTCCAGCTTCGTTTTTCTTTTTTCTTTTTTATTGTATCCCTGCAGCTTACTGAAGGCGGTATCTAGATGGAGCACTTCCTATTTGCGTGACATGTCAGCTTTTTCTTCTCATCTCATCATGTAGGGGTGACGTCCGTTCCCACACAAAATTTCAGTTGTATATCTTTTCTTTTCTTCTTTTCAGTTTCCTGGCCGCTGAGTTCTGAGCCAGGTCTTGCACGACGTGAAATTCTGCAGGCGGAAACAGTTGCGTGCCGAAATGGCCACGATACGTGGCGAGACCGCTTTGATGTTCTTTATTGGTAGTACGGTTTGATGGTGGCAGTACGAGTAGTTGGTGGCTGCAGATCATTGGGTCCTTGAGTCTCCTGATGATAGACGAACTATTGGTGTCGTGTCAACTGCACGTCGTAGTGGCCCTTTGGCTGATAGGGCCTGGTCTTACCAAGCCAGCAGCCAGGCCAGAACCTCCCGCACCGCCCGGCTAGCTTTGCTGCAACTAAAAAAGTAGTGGCTGGCAGGTTCGTTGGAAAAAAAATGCTAATACGGAGCCTTGCGACTGCAAGACACACACCGGCGTTTGGAGGCCACTGGCCATTTACCACAACCCATTGGCAAGCGGGTTACGTCATGGCTCTCTGGCCGAGTACCAAGCCTTGATGCAACTTCGAAATAATGAACATAAAAGACGGGAGAGGCAGAATCTCGCCCGTCCCTAAAGCCTCTCTCTCTCTATATGAGCTCGGGGCATATGACATAGGGTGGCATAAGCAATGACTATTCCAATAGTTTCCTAGGTGGATCGGCAGTCTGATGCATATTCAAAAGCAAAGAAAAATAGAAGACGCAGAAAATGGCAGTAACAACCCTACCGGAATACGGGTTACGGGGCGATGGGCCACGGAGTGAGACGGCTTTAGTTGCCTGGTTTTTCTTCTTCCTCGTTGCTCCCCATTTTGCGTTGCATTTCGTAGCTCTCGCCTGTTCTTCCGATCCGGAGACCTCTCCTTGGTTGCAGGGTTCTTTGCGTGCCTAGTGGAGAGGTGGTTCTGAACACGCATCCACCGTGAAGCACACAGGCAGCATTGCGAGCCGAGCATACATGGTAGTCAGGCGATGCCTCTTGATGCGGTCAGCCTGTGGGAACACACTTGCTCAGCCTGTTTCCTCCATGGGACACCGCCGCCTCTCTCCCACGCGGTGCTAGCCATGGTTTTTTTTGCGTGTTTTGCGTGTTTTACCGTGCTTCGTACACGGGCTCCATCCGTCCCCCAGCCTTCCGATCCGGTGAGACATGTCCCGAAGAGGCAGTAGGTGCCCGTTACAGAAAACTGGATAATATCTCTGCACCTTACCACAGTAGCTCCCTCGTAGTGTTTGTGCCAGTATGCTTGAACCGTTCGAAATCCTCCGCAGCCGTGGGGTTTTGCTATATAGAAAAATATGTATCGCCTGCATTCTATTGGAAATCTCTTCTCGACGCCTTTAGCTCGCGGGTCTACATCCAAACCCGCCTGCCAAAATCCCCGCCGTGGGCGCTGGTAAAATGGCAAAATACGTAACAACCAGGAGAAAATGCAGAGGCTTGTCACCACAAGCTACTCCACTAAAGCAGTAGTTTACCTCATCAACGCGATGCTATTTTTTTTTCTTTTCACATCCGCAGCTCCATCCGCAGCTCCATCTACAGAATTTTCCCTACGACCTCATTGATCGATTTTTCGTGAGCACGTACTCCGCATCATGCAAATCTCCAGCAGTCTCCTCTTTCCTACTCTAACAAAGAGGGGCTTCGATCGACTATCGCGTCTTGATGGGGGCCACGGGCGACGTCGGGCGGTGCCTTTGCATAGAAGGGGCATGGCAACGCGCCTCTGGTTGGCCATTTCTCTACATAGTAATACCCGCTGTGCGCTTTGGCTGTGTCGGTTTTTTCTCGCGATGCCACTTTCTTCCCGTGTTTCAATTGCTTGCCGTATACGACATTGTATTACTGTGCAATGCAGGGCTTTTATTTCGCTGTCCCCTCCACAGCGGAGAAAAGAGTACAGTAAGGTGTTTCTCTATCGGCCCCCGTCCCTTGCTTCGGTGGAGGTTAAGACCCGAAAATTTTCCTCCTCATCCTAGGTCCAAGCAACGGACCCAGAGTATCTGTCTTTACTTGTTTGGGGCAAGCACCAGCCTTGACTCCCTCTCTGACGTTTCTAATCGCCTGACTTTCTTTCAAACAGGCAGGCACTATGTACGGATTACGGAAGGGCAGGTTAAACGAGGACGGCCAGGAGCATAGAGCAGTAGCAAGGTTGAGCAGATTGTCGAAGCACGAGCCTAGTTGTATCTCATTACTCGTGCTCTGTGGCCAGCCCAAGACAAGGAAAGTACGACCCGATGCCTTCCTTGATACCCACCCGGTCTTCTCGCAAAGCAGCACAGCCAACCAAACGGCCGCTGACACCATTTGGCTCTCTCCACCCCTCCACTTCTGCTTTCGTACTCCGTACCGTACTTGTGCACCCTATAATGCTCCTAATATCTAAGATACACACGAGTAGTAATAAGCAGACCGACTACTAGTAAGATACGAGTACGGAGCATGAGCGAATACTCCCTATCTCCGCCTGTAGGAGGCCAAATCGCTGCTTGGCTCCCCCAAAAGGCAGCCCATCCCGGCCGCAAATTGCCCCTGTATCCTGTCCGCACCACACACCACACGCTCACCACATCATCCCTACAAGCACCAGCACTACTATGTACTGCTTTTCAGCAGCGCCAGGGGTAAGACGCACGCTTGCCTTAGAACACGCTCATGCATGCACCGCACACGCTCACTCTCACCAACGAGGCCGCGCCTTGCAAAACGCGTAGAATCGAACTGCTCCGTAATTGCTGCCAATCGCTGGGCGTCGTTTCGGTCGACACTAAGGCCCCCATGTTCTCCTCAAAGGTACGGCATCCAACGTCAGATGTCGACAGTTTCTTGGACTTGCCGTCTTATAACTTTGTAACTTGCCTTGTATCTTAGTTGTCGTGCGGCCGGCCGTGGCTGGCCGCGGCTAGGCCGTCTTGAGGCCAGTTCCCTCGTGATCGCCGAAAGACGGCAGCATCGCTACATCGCATTTGCTGCTCTTTGTGGTGCTCCTGGGCCCGGCTGCCTGACTGGCTGCCTTGTATCTTGCTACGTATCCTACATAGTATGCAGCAAGTGAGAAAGAGACTGTGCTCCGTATCCCGTTGCTCCGTGATCGTAGCTCGATGCAAGCCAACGAAGATTTTTCTTTTTTGTCCCTTCTCCTCTGCTCCTTTCCTAGTCATCCTGCACGGAGCTGGCCCTCTTTTTTTTTTTTTTTTTTTTTTA
>JRUC01000067.1:0-49616 GCA_000806385.1 Leptographium procerum
CTCGGCGAAAGTCCCCAGATTATCCCGTCTCGTATTTTCGTGCCCCCGATAATTTCCCGACGGATAACGTTGACGCAGTTTCATAGCCTATGACGTTAGCTGTATTTAACCGTGAAGCTTGGGGGGGGTGAGTGCTCTAATTGTCTTATTAAAACACCGTGGGCTAGCACCCACATGCTTGGGCTAGATGCTTTGAAGTCAGCATAGCATCCTCGCCTCTAGGTTCCCTATTCCTCCCACAAATGGCTGAACACGTACTCTTCTACGACAAGCCCGCCGACATCTGGGATGATGCATCGCCCATTGGAAACGGCAGACTCGGCGCCATGGTGCGTGGCACCACTGATGTCGAGCGATTTTGGGTCAATGAGGACTCATGTTGGTACGGCGGCCCCCAGGACCGTGTCAATCCAGCGGCTCGGGAGGCGCTTCCGCAGATACGCGCTCTCGTCGACGAAGGCAAGATTCGCGAGGCCGAGGATCTCATAACCAGAACGATGACCAGCCGTCCACGCTCGCTGCGCCACTACGAGCCGCTGGGCGATGTGCTCGTGGCCTTTGGACACGGGCAAGACCCGCCGGGCGACTATGTACGCGTGTCGGGCATCCCCGTGTTCGACAACATGTTCACGCACGATCTGGAGCGGTCGCCGGCCGACTATCGCCGCACGCTGGATCTGCGGACTGGCGTTGCCTCTGTGGCCTACAGCTTTGCCGGGGTCCAATACCGTCGCGACGTTTTCTCCAGCGTGGCTGACGAGGTCATCGTGGCAAGCGTCCAGGCCGACGGTGGCGACCACGAGACCACCTTCACAATCACCCTCAATCGTGGCGACCACCTGGAGTGGGACCGACGAATGAACCAGCGCTTCGACTCCCAGGTCAACATCGAGGGCGGGCAGATGATCACTGGCAACATGGGCAACCACGGTGCCGTTGACTTTGCCATGGGCGTGAGGGTGATCCTCGAAGGAAAAGGGAAAGTGGATGCAGCCGGCGCCAACATCCTCGTCAAGGCCACTGGCCGCATCGTCGTGCTGATCGCCGGAGAGACCACCTTCCGCAACCCCAACGCCGGCACAGCCGTGCAGGACCGTCTGAACGCGGCTGCGCAGAAGACGTGGGCTCATCTCCGAGATGCACACGTGAGCAAGTTCTCGTCGCTCTATGACCGTGTCGAGCTCGTGCTTCCCGGGAGCGGCGACCAGGCGCAGGTGCCCATCGACCAGCGCATCGTCAATGTGCGCAACGGTGCCGTCGACAACGGCCTGACAGAGCTGCTGTTCCATTTTGGCCGCTATCTGCTCATCAGCAGCTCCTTGTCCGGGCTGCCAGCCAACCTGCAGGGCATATGGAACCGCGACCACATGCCCGTCTGGGGCTCCAAGTACACCGTCAATATTAACATCCAGATGAACTACTGGCCTGCCGAGGTCACGAACCTTCCCGAGACCCATATGGTGCTGTTCGACTTCCTCGAGCGGGTTGCCGAGCGCGGCACTCGCACCGCCGAGCAGATGTACGGATGCCGCGGCTGGGTCATGCACCACAACACGGATCTCTGGGCCGACACCGCCGTACAGAGCGCCGCTATTGCAGCTTCTTACTGGAATCTTGCCGGCGCCTGGTTTATGCTCCACCTGTGGGAGCACTACTTATTCAGCCGCGACCCGGCCTTTCTGCGTCGGGCATACCCGCTCATGGCTGGCTCCGCCCTCTTCTTCCAGGACTTCCTGATCGAGCGCGACGGCAAGCTCATCACAAGCCCCAGCATATCTGCCGAGAACTCATACTACATCCCTGGTACGAAGACCGTCGTGTCTATCGCGGCCGGCCCCGCCTGGGATGCGCAGATTCTCACAGAGCTGTTCCGTGCTGTCGTCGAGGCCGGCCGTCTGCTGGGCAAGACAAACGCCGACTTTGAAGCGGTGCTGGCCAAGCTGCCAACACCGCAGATCGGCCGCCACGGCGAGATAATGGAGTGGAAGGACGATGTCGAGGAGGCCGAGCCCGGCCACCGCCACATCTCACACTTGTGGGGTCTCTACCCCGGTAACACTCTCAACACTCCCGAGCTCCATGCCGCCGCCAAGGTCACGCTCCAACGACGCCTTGGTGCCGGTGGTGGCCATACCAGCTGGAGTCTCGCCTGGATCCTCTGCCAGTATGCGCGTCTTCGTGACGCTCCGGCCGCCGAGGAGGGGGTGCAGAAGATGCTTGGGTCTCTGCTGCTCAACAGCATGTTGACCAGACATCCACCCTTTCAGATAGATGGCAACTTTGGATTTACTGCTGCTGTCGCAGAGATGCTTTTACAAAGTCACGACGGCGATGCCATTGATCTCTTACCTACTCTTCTGCCGTCTTGGGAAGCCTATGGGAGCGTTTGCCGACTACGCGCCCGCGGGGCTGTTGAGGTCAGCCTTGACTGGCGCCACGGAAAGCTGGTCAATGTGACCCTGTCTTCCTCTATTGCCCAAACCCGCATGCTACGCATTGACCCCAAGAGGCTCAATAGCGGACGGGGCCAGCGCACCGTCAACCTCGTTCCAGATACACCCTTGAAGCTGTCAGGAGAATGGTAGGGTTTCGGTTTTGTTCTTTTAAGACAGCTCACTTACTTAGAAATCAACGGCTCTCTATATGCCACCAGTCAGGTCGAGCTGTTTCAGAAAACGCAGAAGTGAAGAATGTACAGTGTGGAGATGTGGCGATGTATTGAATGTACTCGTAATATGTTCTCGCAACGCGGACCCCGTGAGTCACTGAAAAGCAAAAACTCGGGGTGCCCCCCTTCCATGCACTGACAAGTCTATTTATCTCAACTGCCTAATATTCTATGTGTCCAAGTGCATTTTTGTTCCTGTGATTTTCTTAGGATAGGTGCTGAAAGGTCAAGAATAGGAGCAATAGTAAGCCTTCGCTTCTGGTAATAATCAAGCACAAACTCATATTTCTTTAACGAGACTGTGACTAAACTAATTGGACGAGTTGGCAGTAGAGCAGCAACAAAACAGAACCGACTCATTGAGAAGCATATGTACACACCAGCGGCCAACGCAATCCCATCCCATCTGCCTTGACACTAAATTCAAATGTTTCTGACGTCATGTTGGAGGCGCCCCTTGTCCTTTTGAATTTCTAGAGATAGCTTGACGGGGTTCACATCAGGTGTCTCATAGATAAAGTCAATCTCTTCGAGAGTAAGGCCCTTGTACTCTGGGAACATGAAATATGTTACTATGCAGAAACAAATGTCGAATGCTATAAAAACGATATAAATCTAACATTAAACGTATAAGTCAGCTTTGAGTCCATACTTGGAAGTAGAAAGACTAGTAACTGACCTTCCAACCAATAATCTTGATCGCAGCCGAGGCTCCATAGGTAATGGCAATGCCAAAGAGAGCTTGAAAAAGGGAATATGCTGACATTCCTTTTGCTCGCTGGCTATAATGTAGTGTCTCGGCCGGGTAGATGTTGTGCATTGGAATGACTGTCCCATTATTAGCTGACTGATTGCATGATTAGGACGAGACTTAATCTTTACCTGTTGTGCCTTTGACAATGGAAAACAGATAGACCCAGACAACAATCAGGTATCCCAGCGTAGAGTTTTTCGTAGATACAAATAACGCGCTGCAGATTGTCATGAGCGTCAAAAGAAACGCAAAAGCAAGCATAGCCCCCATGAGAAGAGGCCGACGCCGAGTTCGATCGAAAAAGGAAGCGCCGATGAAAGCAGAGATAATCGTTAAGGCAGAGTAGCCAAGATTGAATCCTAGCTGGCTTCGTGTATGCTTGATTCCCACCAGATTCAAGACAGACGGAAGATAGTAGCTGAAAAGCGCCCCTCCGTACCACTGTTGAAACATACTGTAGAGAAAGATGATAAGCAGGCGGTATCGGTCAAATTTGGTCTTGTACAGCGGAGAAAAATCCCATGGCTTCGCAGTGCTGATAGAGAGCGAGTCTTTGATCTGGGCTATAGTCTCGACAACCAGTGGGCTGTTCTCATCCTCTGAAGTAGTGTGATACTTGGCGATGACCGTCCTGGCCTTTCCTTCTTGTCCACGGTAAAGAAGGTATCGAGGCGACTCTGGGGTGACAAAGTATACCAAAGCTATGGCGACGACAGGATTGAAAAGCTGAAATAAGAGAGGGATTTTCCAGCTCCAGTCGGTCTTGAGATAGGAGCATCCTATGATGACCAGGCCGATGGATATTGTGCCAATATAGGTGCACGCCGCATTGGCTCCAGCGAGCAAGCCTCTCCAGCAGGCGGGTGATATCTCATTGATGTACATTGGTGCAATGGTGGCAGTCATGGCGCCGCCACCGCCTGTAAACAGCCGGCCAACCAGAAGCTTTGTCGAAGTGGGTTGGATAACCTGGATCAAGGCGCCCACTATTGTCAACGCGCAACCCAAGACGGTGAGGCCACGGCGACCGATGTAGTCGGCAAGCCACACGAGAGCGCTGCCGAAGAAATTTCCAATGTACACTGCGGCAACAATGACTCCGAATTTGCTTCCGCTGAGTTCGACGTCGAAATAGTCCCGGAAACTCTTCATCGTAACAACGCCAGAGATGACGCCATAGTCAACACCGAAAGACGCCACAGCTGAATGAACAGATTAGTACAGTGAAAGACCAAGCAGAAGCAGTGGATGTCGAGCGTACAGAAGCCTTGGACGATTAGCACAAGGAGAAGGCGGAGGGCAGCTTTCGATTTGAAATCAATAGATTCCCTGGACAATGTTTCAAAATCGACGGGAGTGGTCTCTCTGGGCGACTCCTCGACGTGGGCTACGTCTTCCTTCCCAATCTCAGCCAAATCCGTTGTGAACATGGCTTCAATGTGGCTGACAAAACTGGGGTACTCAACGAATTTGTGATTGGGAATATTCTCTTGGATAGATTTGAAGTAAAATGGAGAAAATGAATAGTCCTGATTCGTAGAGGCTTCCAGATGAGATCACAATGTCCTTTTTATGTTTCGGCGAGCCTTGCCATGCAATTCAAGACTATGAGAGTTGAAGAACGAAGAGACCATCCCTGGCCGTTCCAAAAAATAATGGCTTGAGAGCGCCCAGCCATTGCGACTCGCAGCCTTTTAGTGAAGTCAATTCTTCCGACGGCTTTTACTCCTCAGATTTACTCCTCAGCTGTTCCCTGCGGAAATGTGGCACGCGAGATATTGCACCAATATTTTTTACCCCGACATTCAGTAGCGCCATACCCCGCAATAGAAACACGAGTAGTTCCAGTCAGCTGGGCCTTTAGCAGTATCCAGGGGCAGTTCAAGGGATCAACCCGACGGCTTTTTAAACTCAAGGCTGCATGGGTAATGTACGTCACAAATAACGAATATCGATACCCCAACATTCTGCAATGTCATTCCCCACAATCGAAAAAGAAACATCGGGGCTTGGCAGTATTACCTACTTCGTATTCGAGAGCCAACATCGCTCTGGAAACAGGTCAGACATTAAACATATTGGAAAGAGTTGGAATCAGTTTCACAGATCTCCGGATTGCACTGGGTTCTCCAGTTCTACTTAAGACAGTGATGGGCGCATCTTATTCGCATATTGTAGCTACCATAACAGTATTCAAGTTCCTAGTTCTCATACATCTACAATAACTCCTAAGCATGCATTTACAACTTGCGCTCATCTATTCCGCTGCCTGGGCCGCGCTTGTCAGCTCAGCTACGGTATCGATCAAGAGTTCAAGAGGGGATAGCCTTCCGGACTTTAGCTTCAGTGGCTACCGTTCGTCAGAGAAAGCCATTCCTAATACTGTTGGCCTTACAACGAGAACATTGTCGGCAACTTCTGGTGACCAGTCACAACGAATCCAGGATGCATTGAATTCCATCTCCACAGCTGGAGGAGGAATTCTGCTGCTGAACGCAGGCAACTACCAATTGGGATCTGGATTGGTAGTTCCTAACTCAACCATCCTTCGTGGTTCCGGCATCACCAAGACATTCCTCCTTCCAACTTCTGGACAGCTGAATGTGATCACCCTAGGCCAGGGATCAGACGACCCTGAGATAACCACAGTGACCAAGATAACAGACGTTTATGTCCCGGCTGGATCAGCAGCGTTCAATGTCACGGACTCGTCGAAATTGAAGCCCGGCCAAAAAATCATGGTTCAAAAGAACATAACAGACAAATGGGTTCGCGCCAATGGGATGGCCGATCTGGTTCGCAACGGAGCACGTCAGACGTGGATCAGCGTATGTCCAATTACAATGATTCCTTCGTAGCAAGGACGGCCCAAAGCTAACCCATTACAGGCAGGAACTATAGCTACCCAGCCACGGCAGGTGAAGTCTGTCAAGGGCTCTTTGGTTACTATCGATATTCCCTTGACAGATTCGATAAATACAAGCTACACGCCGGGATCTGTGGGGACATACACGTTCCCCGACGCACCCTTTGACACGGCAGTCGAGAGCTTATCAATAACCTTGAATCCCACATGTTCCGGGCGAGCTCTGAACGACGTTTCGTGCAACGGCACGGCCGTCTACATTCCGGCATGGGTCACCGACAGTTGGGCTCGAAATCTCAACTTAACAGGGTTCAATCATTTCGTCGTGACCGATCCGGGAGCGATGAGACTCACCATCGAAAACGTCACGATGTACCGCAACAAAGCCACAGACAGTGCCAATGGATATCCAGCAGACATTAGCATTCTTGGGACCCAGATCTTGGTCAATCGCAGCTCTTCATTCGGTCCCCAAGGGTCGACCTCTTTCCCTGTGGTGACACAGAAATTGACTGCGGGCCCCAATGCTATCCTGAACTTCTACTCTCAGATGTCTTCGCACCAAATAAGCCCGCACCAGAGATGGGGTCATGGACTGCTTATCGAGAATTCTCGCGCCTCTCTCCTAGTCCCAAACAGAGGGACTGCCGGGACTGGTCAGGGCTGGTCAGGCGCTTTCACTGTGGCATGGAACGTCAATGGGTCTACTATCGACATGTCATCCCCACCTCTGGCAACAAATTGGTGCATCGGATGTCGTGGGAATAGTGTAACGGGCAATGCAACTTTTATAAATCAAGGCGCAACTAGTCAGCCTTACAGCCTATTCAAAACTCAGCTAGGCGACCGAGGATTTTAAGGCATGGCTTAAACCGGACGATACTTTCAGAATGCTGTACCTCACTACTCGACTTATTTGCCGTTGCACACTTCCAATATAACTACAGTAGAAAGAAACTCTGTCCGTGCCAATTTTTCCTCTGTGACAATGCCACAGGCAAAATACTAACAAATTGCAAAAGCCGGTGTTTTCCACATTTGCTTCTTGCGCTAAAACAATTGCCTTGGGCCCAGCGTCAATACAAGCTGTCTGAAAGCGTAAGAGTAGAAAGCATGGTGGTACTTTTTGCTTACAACGTATTCTCGGATTTGAGCCAATTAGGCTGTATTTTGTGGCTTACCCATCCACTCCATCGAAAACGCTCCTGATCCGGACAAAAACCCCTCTCTCGATTCGCCCGATTAGATCTTATGCGCCACCATCTGTTTTCTCTGTCGTTTCGCGTTGAGGCGCCTTCCCCTTTTGAAAGGCTTCTAGCCAGAGGGTACTGGGGTGGTTTATGAGCAAAGGCAAAGCCGAACACAAAATTACCGGTCGAACCAGGAAATGATTCGCACTCTCCACGTTCCGAATGGCATTCTACATCTGGTATTACATTACTAGTGCCTTGCAAGGCAGTGTCCAAGCTCTTTTACTACGGGCCATGGGAGGTGAATCTTGACAAACGAGCAGCGCAATGTGCAAAGTTACCAAGATCACGTGTACCACAACAGCGCAAAAGCAGATATCCTAGCGTTAACTCAACCCTTACTCTACCAGATAGCGAAAAGACCTTTGTGCCATGCTCGTTTTGGTGGTCCAAGGAATTGAACCTAACGTTGTATATGTGTATGCACTGGTTCTGAATACGAGAATTGTGCTTCCGAGCACCTTCCTTGTTAGCATACGCGTTTATTAACAAATTCGCAATAGTCCGCTTTTACAGAGTGCATATTGGCAAAAGTGTAACTACAACTACGGTCGTAAGGTAGTAGAGCCATCAGTATACGAGCACGGACTACTGTTTCCAGCCATAACGTCGTATTTTTTACGTCCGCCTTCTCGAAACGGTATAGCGATGGCGAGCGAGCAGGGAGGGCCGTGTGCAGAGCTAGAAGCGGTCGGCTAAGCTATCTTTTGCGGGCCTGTATTCTAGATCTTCTCTGAGCAATCCAGCCACCTTTCATACTATGTAGTCAGAAGATTTCCAGTGTTTTCCAAGTGCTATCCGATTCCTCTCAATCGCCAAGACACTCGCTCTCGCAGTTTCCTAAATGGGGTGCTTTGGCAACCACCTTCTTCTCCTGACCTTGCCCATGCAGATACGGAATATATACGGAATATGGGACACAGACATGCGATGTTGTTGTATTTAGTATCGTGGGTTTCTGCCCCTCCCTGGGCATGGGCAATGCCGTAGTTCTCGGACAGCCTCATCAGACCCCGCCTTTGTCTTCGCCGCAACCACGATGTTTGCTCTCCAGCTCCTCCTTGCATCCGTTGCAGCAGCCCGGGTGATGCACAGCCTTCCGGGAGTGCCGGAGGGCTGGAGCTTTGTGCGAGATGCTAGCTCGACCGATCCTATCGCGCTCAAGGTAGCTCTTCGCCAGCAGTACGCAAAGGAGCTTGAGACTGCTATGCTCGAGGTGTCCACGCCATATCACCCAAACTATGGCAAACACCTGTCACGCGACACCGTACGTGCATACACGGCACCGGCGGCAGATATCGTCGCTGCCGTCACTGCCTGGCTGAGCAAATACGGCATTGTGCCTACTGTCGACAACGACTGGGTTGTCATCAAGACGACTGCTGGCCAGGCTGGCGCTCTTCTCGACACAACTTTCGCCTGGTACCAGCAGACTGACGGTGGCAGTCCAAAGCTGCGCACTCTGAAATACAGCGTCCCGGACAGCCTTGTGCCGCACGTCGACATGGTGCAGCCCACCACCCGTTTTGGCCAGCTTGCCGCCCGCGCGTCGACGATCTTCGATATGCATGAGGCTTCCGAAGACGACGTCTCCAGCGTTAGCGATGATGACGTCGCGTCCGCTGCCGATGGGGTTCTGTGCGACTTCCGTCAATCGCCTGCCTGTCTGAAAACATTGTACGGTATCAACTATACCGTTACTGATACTACCAACAACAGCATTGCGTTCTCTTCTTACCTTCACGAGTACGCTCGGTATAAGGACCTCTCTCTCTTTGAGTCTAAGTTTGTCCCAAGCGCTGTGGGCCAAAACTTTTCAGTTAGCCTTATAAACGACGGCCAGAACAACCAGACTTGGACTGGCGATAGCGGTACGTCTTCTGGGGGGAGAATATGCCCATGTGTCTTTTTTTCGTGGAGCATACAGCTGATAGCACCAATTTCAAGGCGAGGCGAACCTTGATGTCCAGTACATACTCGGTATTAGCTCGCCGATTCCGATTACGGAATATAGTACGGGCGGTCTTGGGTACGATATGAGGCGCAGACAGACGTTTTCGTTCCCGATAATTCTTCTAACACTGCTACTTCAGACCGCTTGTGCCAAGTGCCGACGAGCCGACCGCACCTGGAGACAACGAGCCGTATCTTGAGTTTCTGTCATACATCCTGGCTCTGGAAGACCACGAGCTTCCTCAGACTCTGTCAACATCGTATGGCGAAGAAGAGCAAACCGTGCCTCCGGAGTTTGCTTACAAAGTCTGCAATCTCTTTATGCAGCTTGGTGCAAGAGGCGTCAGCGTGATTTTCAGCTCTGGCGATTCAGGCCCTGGCGTGACGTGTGTACGCACTGCCGACAACAAGCCGTACCTTCAGCCGACGTTCCCGGCCGGCTGCCCCTACGTCACGGCCGTCGGCGCCACCTATTCGAAAAGCCCCGAGCAGGCCATTTACTTCAGCTCTGGCGGATTCAGCACGCTGCATCCGCGTCCGCGCTGGCAGAACTGCGCTGTCAAACAGTACTTGCGCACAATCGGGGATACATACTCTGACTTCTTCAATGCTGGCGGCCGCGGCATCCCCGATGTGGCAGCTCAGGGCAATGACTTTTATGTTTACAACAAGGGAAGCCTCACTCTTCTTTCAGGCACCAGCGCTTCCGCACCTGTCTTTTCCGGCGTGATTGCGCTTCTCAATGCTGCCCGTCGCTCCACTGGCTTGCCTCCGCTGGGCTTCCTCAACCCCTGGCTGTACTTCAACAGTGATGCTCTTACTGATATCACTACTGGCGCTGGAATTGGATGCAAAAACAAGACGTACTTTGCGTCGCCTGTGCACTGGAATGCTACGGTCGGCTGGGACCCTGTTACGGGACTTGGGACACCAAACTTCCCGGCTCTTCTTGCCGCCGCAGCCCCGGGCGTTGCTAATGAGTGATCGAAACCCTGTGTCGGGACAGATAAAGGGATTGTTGGGAAGGCCGTGTTCTGTGTTTACAGAGCGGAGGAAGGGAATTTATGGTGCAGGAACAAGAATAAAAATGATAACGAAGGCTGCGCGAGGACGACGATTCACAGAGTCGCCCTTATGATGTCAAAGCTAGAAAAGATAGTTACGTCGAGTTTGTTAGTTAATTTTATTCTTACAATAATGCTATCCCGAACATACTACACAAATCTACGGCACTAATACTATTATTTCTGAGATGGGACATCCAGCTAGAATTCCGTCGTGGATTAGTTATACGCTCAGACACGTTCAGAAATTTCTTGTTCCGTATCACTCATCCTTTAAATATATATAGGACGTAGGATGCAGGGAAACGTTTAAGCTGAATTCTTGAGAAATTCTACTTTACGCCAATTTTTTCACGCCTTGATAAAGATCAGCTCCTAGTCTGGCACGGGCCCAGTTACGGAACTCGACGGCACCGAGCGAGTCTAGTCCATAGGCCGACAACGATTTAGCAGGCTCCAAAGGCTCATCCAGGCGTAGTGTCGTGACAAACTGGCTGTTGGCAACATCTACAGCTGCTGGAAGTACAGTGGCCACGTCTGCGCCGCTGCGGATCTGCAGAAGCAGAGCCTGGATTTCCTTGTTGGCCCCCGAAGAGTCGGTCGCCGACCCACCTCCATCGGAGCCGTAGCCGAACAGGAGCGAAGAGAATCGGGCGTCCGAGAGAAGCTTTGACGAGGGAGATTGTGGTACGGCAATGGAGGTGATTAGCTGGGCACAGGAGGCCGAGTTTAGGGGTCCGCCCTGCTGCGGGCGCTGCTGCTGCATGATGGAGAAGTGAGCAATGCTGTGGAAGAGCGACTCGTTGATCGGCGTCCAAGCCGACGTGTCCAAGGCGCTGATGAGACTGGAGTGCTCAGCCATGTAGCCGACGTCCTCGATGGCGCCCAGATTCACCGAGTTGGCCCGGAGCCCGAGCCGGCGGCGATAGGAAGCAAAGCTGTCCAAGAACACGTTGGCTGCCGCGTAGTTGGCCTGGGCCGGCTGGCCGATAAGCCCGGAAATAGAGGACAGCAGCGTGAAAGAGTTAAGGTCTAGGCCGAGATCCAGCGCAGCATTGTGCAGGTTCCAGGTGCCGGCCACCTTGGAGACGATGGTGGTGGTGTAGTCGTCGTGGCTCATAGTCTCAAAGGGCTTGTCGCGGAGGACCATGGCACCCTGGATGATGCCGGCAACGGGCTTTCCGGCGCTCTGCAGGGCCCGGCGGACGTCGTCCATGCATGCCACGTCGCCACGCACGAGATCGGCCTGGCAGCCCTCGGCAGCGAGATCCTTGAGCACGGCCTGCGACCGCGTGTCTTCGTAGCCGTTGCGGCCCAGAACAACGACGCGACGAGCACCGTGACGCGCCAGGTCGACAGCCAGAAAGCCACAGAGGCCTCGAAGGCCGCCGACGATGAGGTATGAGACGTCGCTCCTGAGCCGAAAGCTTCGTGGAGCCGGCCGTACAGGCACAGCGGGATCTGCAGTCACGTGCTCCTTGTTGGAGATGATGATCTTGCCAATATGGTTGGCACTACGCATGAAGCGGACCGCCGAGGGGATGTCGCTGTACGGAAACAGTTTCATTGGTACAATTGGCTTGACCACACGGGCCATGACCATGTCCATCATTTGCTTCATAAGCCTGCAGAGAAGTCAGAGTGTCACAAGTGTGAGTGCAAGGTGAGTGAGTCCAGAGACGGAGGGAACTGCTCTGCTTACACGGCAATGACCTGGTCTGTGACATGCCTATAGGACATGTCGAAGCAGCGGTAGGAGGCGTTGCGGCCAAAGGGCTCCATGGCCAACGTGTTGCGGCCGATGTGGTCCTTCTTCCCCAGCTCAACCATGGTGCCACCCTCGGCAATGCAGCGCCACGACGCGTCCAGCAGATCGTCAGTGAGCGAGTTGAGGATGATGTCCACACCAGAGCCGCCGGTCTGGTGCATGAGCTGCGCCTCAAACTCGGTGCTGCGGGAGTGGAAGATGTTCTCGGCCGGGATGCCGAAGTGGTCGATGAGAAACTGCTTCTTGACCGGCTGCCCCACGGTAGCATACACTTCGGCCCCAACCGCCTGGCAGATCTGGATGGAGGCAATGCCGAGCCCGCCGGTGGCCGAGTGGATGAGCACGCGGTCGCCCGTCTTGATGCTGCCGAGGTTGAACAGGCTGTAGAGCGCGGTGAGGTAGACCGAAGGCAGCGTGGCCGCCTCCTCAAACGAGAGCCAGTCAGGGATGACAATCGTCCTCTCCGTCGTGGCGATGATGCGGTTTGCAAAGGTGCCCTTCTCGAAGACCAGCACGCGCTGGCCCACGTGGAAGGGAGAGCGCAGCCTGGCCCCGACGCGGCGGATGGTGCCGGCGCCCTCGAGCCCGAGGAGGTGGTGGTTCTCGGGCACGATGCCCATGGTCACGGCCACGTCTTTGAAGTTGAGCGCCGAGGCCTGGAGTTCCACCTCCACCGTTTTATCCACAAGGGGCAGCTCGCGGCCGTCAACCTCGACGTAATGCAGCGAGTCGATGGAGCCGACTCGCTCGGCAATCATGCGAATGGTCGTCTCGGCCTCGTGGAGGCGGGTCTCAACAGCATCAGCACCACCGGCTCCGGCACGAACTGCGGCGTTGATGGCATCGTCGCCCAGGATTCGACTGACATGGAAGATGCCTCCACGCTCCACATACTCGCCTTCTGTGCCCTTGATGGACGACGGCTTCTGTATGGCCCGGAGAAGCCGGTCGATGGACGAGACAGCTGTCGGAACCTCCCGAGCACTTTCCAGGTCCAGGGTCGTGATCCTTGCAGACGGATCCTCTGTCCGCACGCTCCGGCAAAGGCCATGGATCATGGCACCGTTCGGATTGCTGACCTGCCACTGTGCTGACTCGCTGACCCAGATAATCCTATTTCTCCTCTGCAGTAGCTGCTGGATGACCACCCACTGCTTGGGATCCAACGTAGGCAGCCGGGGCGCATCAAGCTCAGAGAGGACGATGACAGTGGCATCTTGACGGATGCTGGCTAGCGACTGCTCGACATCGGTGCCCGTAATCCCAGCGCTAATCCCGCACACATCCCAGCCACGAGCTTGCAGGCCTTCGGTGATGCTGCCGCAGATCTGTCCTGGCTTGGTGATATGGACAACGTCAAGCGGCAACACGTTTGGCCCAGTCTCCGTTTCTGTTTCCCGGAGGATGGCAAGCTGACCGTACGACAAGGAGGGGGATGTGGTGCAGTCCAGGGCATACACAGTTTCGAAACCAGGAAAGTCTGGCGATTTTGTGGAGTGGCTCTCGGCAGCGGGATTGGCTGACTCAGCTGACTCAGCTTCGAGCCACGCGCCGTTTTGCCCGATGACGAGGAGATGGCCGCCGGCACGCAGCAGCTTGCGGACGTTTTCCACGATATGGGCCGTGATCTCCAAGTGCGTGCTTGGCAACCGCAGTATGAAAAGGTCCGCGTCTGCGTCTTTCAGCGGCTCCTCGAACCCCGACTCAGGCGGCTTGCCAATGTCAGCCAGCCGAAACGCCGTGCGCGCCTTGCCTTCGTAGCGGCTCTGAGCGGCAACGACAGCCGTGGCATCGTTTGTCAGCAGTGTGTAAGCCGAGAAGGCCTTGCGGGCTGTGGAAGCGGCAGAGAGGCCCTCGAGCCAGACGCTGAACGAGTCTTGCGGCACCAAGGACGCCTCCACAGCCGTGGCATTGGGCTTCTTGTGGGCGATCAGGTCGGCAATCTCCTGGACCTTGTCCCAGCCACGTCTGGCGGAATCGGCAGCGAGCGCCTGCGGGCTGAGCGTGACATCTGGCGCCCAGGTGAGCCGGCTGTAGAGATGGGCTGCGTACGGCGTGTCCTGGAAGTCTAGCATGTGGTAGCGCAGGCCCGTGAGCTTCAGCCGCAGCATTCCCGTCTGTGCATCAAAGACCCGCGCGCTGGACGCGTAGTTCTTGGTCAGCTCGACCCTGCCCGGTCCGGAAAACACAGACTCGGACACTGCGATGCCGCCGCTGTCCGACGAGCGCGGCGGCTCTACCGTACGGACCACGACGTCGTCAATGATGGCCGGCACCAGGACAGCATTGACGCTGCAAGAGTTCAGATACTGAAGCCTGAAGACTGTTCAACATGTTTAGATCACTAGCCTTTGCTGCCCTTTCTATCGGGCAGCTCGTGCACGCGAAGAGTTACTCCTCAGCGCAAAGCTGCCGTGTCTTACCGGGAGATGCGGCCTGGCCGTCCAAGACACAATGGGATCAACTGAACTCAACAGTTGGCGGTCGACTTCTGGCGTCTGTGCCACTGGCGGCAGTGTGCCACGACCCTCACTACAATGAGGAAGAAAACAATTATCTCCGCGAGAACTGGGCCTTGCCAATTACCTTTGAAGACGACCCCGTCACGCCAATAGCTACTGGTTCCAGAACTCGACCTGTGACCCTTGGACCGACCGGGCATCTCCCTGTGAGCTGGGAAACTTGGCCGAATATGCCATCAACGTCACCGGTCCAGCCGATGTCGCCGCCGGAGTGCGGTTTGCTCACAGGCACAACATTCGTCTGACAATAAAAAACACCGGCCACGACTACAACGGCAAGTCGGTCGGCAAAGGTTCTCTCGCCATCTGGACGCATCATCTCAACAGCGTTCACGTCAACCAGAAGTACAGCAAGCCATGGCACCAAGGCCCGGCTGTGAAGCTCGGCTCCGGCGTCCGCGGGTATGAGGCATACAAAGCAGCGCACGATGCCGGACTCCGGGTTGTGGGCGGCGACTGTGCCACGGTTGGCATTGCCGGGGGCTTCATCCAGGGGGTTGGCCACTCTCCGCTGTCGGGCATGTACGGAATGGCGTCGGACAACGTTCTTGAATGGGAGGTAGTCCTAGCCAACGGCACGTTGATCACCGCTACGCCCGAAGAAAACGAAGATATCTATTTTGCTCTCGCAGGTGCCGGGCCATCCACCTTTGGCGTCGTTACAGCCGTCACGCTTCGGGCCTTTCCTGACGGCCCCGTTGCCGGCGCGTCTCTTTACTTCAACCGCACAGACATCAGCAACGACACCTTCTGGAAGGCGCTCACGTATTTTCAGGAAGCGCTTCCAGGGATCAATGCTGGACGAGCGCAAAGCGCCTTTGCGGCTTTGCCCACGCAGTTCTACCTCCAGGCCGTCACTCGTCCGGACTACAACGAGACCGAGATGCGGCAGCTCCTGTCGAACTTTACCACAAACTTGGACACTCTTGGCTTTGCTTACAACCTGACCGTCACCGTCAAGCCCACGTACCTTGACCATTTCACGACGTATTTTGGCCCGGCGCCTTGGGGAAGCTACGTCGTAGGCGAGCTGATGACGGGTCGGCTCATGCCCCTATCTATCAGCCAGGCCTCGCCGGAGAAAGTCATTGCCACCTTCCGCGATATTACAGACAAAACACAGATCATCATTGGCTCCACCGCCCAGGACGTCTCCATACAGCCGTACCGCAAGCCTGTGGCAGCAAACGCTGTCATGCCTGGCTGGCGTAGCGCTGTCCAGACGCTCCTGATCCAGAGCTACTACAACTCGTCCATCCCGTGGTCCGAGAAGCAGCAGCTCGAAGACCAACTCATTACCTTCGCCCAGATGCGTATTGACGCGCTTGTACCCGCCGATACAGGCACACATCTGAACGAGGCCAACTTCTCACCGTACGTCGACTGGAAGACGCAGTTCTACGGCACAAACTATCCCAAGCTTCTGAAAATCAAGCACAAATACGATCCCGGAAATGTCTTCTGGGCCGTCACGACTGTGGGCTCAGACGCCCTTTTCATTTCTGACGATGGGCATTTATGCAAGGCTAGGTGTTGTGTTACGAGCCCCTGTTCTCATTCCTCTTGCTACTCTCGGCCAAACTGCAAGCAAGATAGGTTACGTTTCTGAGCCGATCATATTACATTCGTAACACTCATATCTTAAAAAACAAACGACGTTCTAGATCGAGATTGCACCGTCCACTGAAAACTAGGAAATCAATGAACGCGGCTTGCTGCACTGCCCAAGCTTGTTAAATCTAGACGCGGAGCTTCAATACTTCATTTCGCTTCCGTCATACGACAGGAACTTGTCAGAGGTGTTTTCTTTGGTAGCATCATCAATCTGCAGCTGTGTTAGTCCGAGGAACACTTACCGCATCATGTAGGAACCAAACGACTTACGTGCTTGAGGATGCCGCCGACACTGTCCTTTACAGTAACAATAGCCTCGTCGAAGCCAAAGAACTTTGCGCCTGCGTTGCCCATGTCCGTCTGGGCGAATCCCGGTTCGACAACAAAAGCAGTAAGCCAGTCGTTCTCAAAGTGAGCCCGCCGGACCAGGTAGTTCAGCGCAGACTTGCTCGAACCGTAGGCTGCCAACAGAAATGGTGTGTTCTCTTTCAAGTACTGGATGCTGGAAGCTACGCTGGTGATGCCAACAAATTTGGGGCTGCCATCGCCCTTAGACTTGGCCGTCTTCTGGAGGAGCGGATACATGGCTTGGAACAGCTTTACTACCGAAAAGGTGTTGGCTTCGTACTGCTGACGAAGTTCGCCAATATCAATAGCCTCAATACGGGAGTATTTTGGCATCCTGGCCGCATTCGCTATGACAATATCGAGCCTGTCAACTCCCGAGGCCTGGATCGTCTTGGCAGCTTCCTCTGCATCGGTGTCTGAGGTACTGTCTATCTTGATTAGGTGGACCGATGACCCTTGGGCCGCAGGATAGGCTTTGAGAGAAGTGGCCGACTCCGAATTGAGGTCTCGTACCCCGGCAAATAGCGTATGGTTTGATCGGGACAAAAAGCTCTCGGCTAAGCCACGCCCAATGCCTAGCGTACCCGAAAAAGTCAGCGCCAAGTCTGGCCGTTTTTGATAAGCACTCACCGCGATTTGCCCCCGTAACGCAAACAATCGTAGTCATGCTTCTCTCTCTGTCGTGCGTTTTTGGAAATCAGTCTCTGCAGTTTTAGGAGAAGTTTGAATGCTCGACTGAAGCAAGTTAAGAACCCGGAATGCCTTGGAGTTATAACAGAATTTGAAGGCATGAATTGATTAGCAATCAGAATGCGGGCGATGCATCCCACGCGTGAACCGATGTACGGAGTATGGTATACGGACAGGTATCACATTTATTATTATTATATTATCATAATTACCACGCCAAGCTTTGTAAGTTTCGGATTTTGTTACTGTAAGCAGAATAGTGCCGGGCGCTAAAGTAATGCTTATGCTGCTCACATGTACTCATACGTAGCCGAATGTACTAACTAATGCACTGCGTTCTCCGTATTGGGTAGATGTGCAAGAAATGTGAGTGGGGATTGCAAAACTCAATTTCTTGACTCAATTTCTTGACTTAATTCAAGCAAGTATTCTTTACGACGTAGATAGTGGATGGTTCTAACTGGCAAAGGCCTGTGACTAACCCCACCTATGAACACATCACCACGGGTGAATGCGGTCAATAGTTTCGTTGAAAAATTTCTCCGAGTGATCCTTCTTTGTAGAATGGTCGATCTGTGTGCAACGGATAAGCAAAGAGTCCGTCCTAGACACTCGATGAGGCAGAGAACTTACGATGTAAGCCGTGTTGTTGCTACTCTCTTCTAGGGTAAGTGTGGCTTTATCCAGGCCAAAGGCACGGGCACCGGCGTTTCCCATATCTGTCTGGACTAGGCTGTATACAGCTGCGCGTTAACTTGGCTACTTGATGGTAAGCAGTGTCTTTCATAACTTACCCAGGGTGGATGCAGAGGGTGATCAGCCAGTCGTTCTCCATCCCCATCTTGACGACTAAGCAATTTGCAAGAGCCTTGGAGCTGGCATAGCTGGCATTGGGATAGGGGTACATGGGCATGTCGTTTAAGCTGCCACCGGCGGCGCTGATAAAAGCAAATCTCGCAGGATGGACAGCCTTGCGGAGCAGGGGCAGCGTCGCCTTGTACAGCAGCATGACGGAAATGGCATTGACCATCAACACCTCCTCGTACTCCTCCAGAGGCATGTCCTCGATGGTGTTCAGCTTGGCTATGCCAGCGCTGGAGATGACGACGTCGATATGGTCGATTCCCTGGGCCTGGATGTCCCTGACGGCATCGTAAGGGTCTGTCTTGGAGGCAGAGTCGATCTTGGTGATGATGACTCTGGTGTTCTCCCCGTGCGGGATGCTGAGAAGGCCTTGGGAGCCCTGGACGTGGCGCACGGCAGCTATGATGATGTTGTCAGGCTGGGCGACGTAGTGGTCCAGCATGCCACGACCGATTCCTTAGTCTGTTAGCAGGCTTTACCCATCGAGAGTTCGTACGTACATACCGCGGTTGGCTCCAGTGATGAGATACGTCTTGCCCATTGTGATTTGCCTTTCTGTCGTTGCTGTCACTATTGTGATTGCTGCTACTGCTTTGGTGGCTTCTGCTGTTCTGCTGTTCTGCTGTTCTGGTAATTTTGTTGTTCTGTTACTTCTGTTGCTGTCAAACCCCTCGGGAAGTCTCCTGTTAATTGCCAAGAAAATTTGTATTCCTAAGCAGATAAAGATTGGTAAGCGAAGGATTCGGTTGCAGCTTTTTTGCAGCTTACTTTCTGCGTCTTTGTTTGGCTGTGCTGCAGATGATTACCCTGCGCTTTCATGCAATGTAAGGGACGGGTGACTTGAAATTCGATTGATCAATATGCGTCGGCACCACTGCACGTTCTAAGTTACTAGATAAGGTGCCGTTTTTAACGCTGTCGGATGCCGTTGGATGCTCCGTTGAGAGCAAGCTGGAATGAACTTGGCTGTACCTATTATGGCGCAATACAATCTAGCTTTCCTGCCGCCGACTTCGGGCCAAATTGCGGTGGCGTCGGCCTGCGCCGCTGTGCTGTCTACTCTTGCAATATACACCTATCGACTGTTCTTCCATCCGCTGCGAAAGGTTCCAGGCCCACGGCTGGCAGCCGCAACACAGTGGGTCGAGACGTACTACGAATGCTTCAAGGCCCCAGGTGGCCAGTTCATGTGGGCCTACCAGAAATGGCACGAGCAGTACGGTGAGATAATATAAGACACCTAAAGACACCTGCACACCTTACTTGCCATTCACACGCGGACGGTGTGCCTGGTCTCGAGCTTACCGTGTTTTGCCCCCAGGACCAATCGTCCGCATCGGCCCCAATGAGGTTCAAAAAATTTCGCGAAGAAAGGCAGCAAGGTAGCTCAGGAATCGGCCGTAGCATAGATGAGGAAAAGCAAGTGCGGGAGCTAACAACGGCAGGCCGGCTAGATATATGCAAATCATGCCATTCATATATTACTAAATTACATACATACTAGTGTCCGGAAGACTAAATCTACGCTCGTAAAAAAGATCGCCGCGGTTGACGGCCTCTGTAGGGCCGCAGGATTCGGTGGATATGATGTAAGATCTTACCCGTAGAGCAGCACTGGGCATGTTACAATCTGACAATCTGACTGAATTCACGCTTTTCTGTGGGAGCATCCCGAGTTTTCATGGCTTCAGCCAATGGTAAGACTGCTTGGTTCTGCCAGTTCGGTGATCCGGACATGCAAGGCGTTCCCTGCTTCAACATCCGGCCCTCACCCGCGTCAGCGATTTCCTAATGCTAATGCGCTAAACTGCATGTGATATCTCCACTACATAACTAGAACGCAATTAGGACTTGGTTGCCTGGCCCAGGCCTCAAGAGTGTTGCGTGCTTTTCATACAGATACGAGGCGTATGGCCGGCTCTAGTTCTTACAGGGTCCCTCGCATAATACTGCGGCATAACCGTCGTTAGCTGCATCTGCACATGAAAGCTCCCAAATATGGCCACCGGGGTGGGGCGAAATTGAATAGTTGAGAAGTCTTTCAATTAGTGAAGGATCACGGCAAGAATTATGCCAGCTGTTAGGCCAATGCACAACTCCAAAGACAGTAAGCGTAGCTGCTCAAACTAGCCACAAGGTGGAGCGTAGGAAGCTTGGAAGAGTTGTGGACCTCCGAGTCTATTGAATTTTATTTGGCCTACGAGCCCCGAAGTATACCACATTGCCAATCCGACGCGCATCAGCTTTACAATCTATGTCGTGCTATGCTAAGATACAGCCTTGTTTCAGATACACACATATGGCTATGGCAGACGTCTCTCTAAAGATGAAAGTAGTGCAGAGCACTTTATTTATTTTCGTGCTTTCAGGTAGGGAGTGTTCTGCTACTCTGCTTTGCCTCTATCGGTTGCTGTAAGCAATCTCGATGACAACCTTGCCGATATGCCTTTGATGCCATAGGTATTCGTAGGCTTCTTTGACCTCCTCAAATCTGAAAACTCTCTTATCTACCACGGGATGAAACTGCCACTGGTTGATCTTGGCTGCCATCTGCTCATAATGCTCCCTAGATCCTGCCCGTATACCACGAACGATGGCCGCTCGTGGTAGCACATCCATCACAGATGGCGCGGCTCCAGCACTCCCACTAGCCAGAAACCCGACAACGGCCACGGTGCCATCATATCTTATGGCCTTGAGGCTCTGCTCCAGAGTTCCAGGCCCACCAATGTCGATCACCAGGTCCACGCCCTCTCCGTTAGGCGTAAGTTTCTTTGCTGTCTCGCCCCACAATTTGTCTTCGCCATAGTTCAGAACCTTGTGCACACCGAGTTCTTCCAGCCAGTGCTTCTTGTCATGGGAACTAGTTGTCGCAATAACGTTTGCACCAGATAGCACGGCAAATGCTGCGGAAAACATGGAGACGGCACCGGTGCCTTGCGTTAGCACCCAGTCACCGGCACGTATAGGCTGCGTCCCATAGCCGAATAGCGTGTTCCATGCCGTGACTCCTGCTCCGCCAATAGTGCTGGCCTCTATAAAGGTAAGGTGGGGCGGGAATGGAGCCACCCAAGATGCCGGCAGCACAACGTATTGCCGAAGAGCGCCAGGCATACGTCCGTCTCCGAGGGCCGCATCAGTGGCTGCGGCCAGGTGTCCAGAGCAAAGAAGCGGAGCTGGGAGAATGCAGACGCTGTCTCCGACGGAAAGTGAGGTGACAGAAGATCCGACGGCAAGGACAACAGCAGCGGCATCGGAAGCCGGAACCAAAGGAAACTCAACTGGCAGAGGATACTTGCCCTGTACGGTATTAGAAACTCTATACCTGCACATTGAGAACAGGCTGGGATAGCTTTAGCTTACTCTAGCTATGGCGATATCGCGGTAGTTCAGTGAGACAGCTTTAATCTCGAGAAGGACTTCGTCGTGACCGACAGTCGGGATTGTGACAGATTTTTCAAGACGGAGAGAAAAATCCGAGGTGGAAGCTGAGTCCACAACCCATTCATCGGTTTTCGTTGGTAGCGACATCTTTCACGTAACCTATTGAACGAGGAAATAGCGTTGTATAATGATAAAAACGAGGAAGCCTCTGTTCGTGGAGCTGCCAGGTATTTATCATTGCTCGCGAGAGCTCGGTACCAATAGTCATCACAGCCAAAGATGATCCTGATTTGAAATCAAGACTTCGAAAGTCTATTATTTTTATGCGAAATATAAGGAGAAATGTCGTGTAAACAGAAGGAAGCAATGGCAGAGAGCATGGCTGCGACATAAGCAAAAAGGTCGTTAGTCCATTTTAGGCAATTTGGTCGGATATTCTGGTCGAAGATTCTGGCCGTAAAATCCGACCAAATGCTATTTTTTTATCAATCAAACCACTCATTACATCCGCTAACACTGACTATGCCGTAGTCGCCAGGTCATGGAAATCGTCATGTCTGTGCAGGATGGCCTGTCCCCAGAAGTTCGCCAGGCCACAAGACGTGTCAGCCAGATCCTCGAGGAGCCAACGGAAGCTGCTGACGTCATCGTTTCCACAGTTGTGGAAATATGCCTGTCATTTCCACAGCCGTTGTCTGCTATCGACCTTGTCTTGGCTCTGCAGCCGCCGGCGAGGTGCCAGCTTGAGATGATCGCCATGCAGCGCTTTCAAAAACAGCAGCGCAACCGTCTAGGCAGCAGCATACCGCGGCCAGTTACCGAGCTGCGATCAGCCTCAAGGGCCTGGAAGCTCTCGCCACTGGTGCTCTTGATAGAGTTTGCCAATGCGCCCATCTCGGATAACTTTTGGCGTCTGCTTTCCAGGCTTGCACGCGCGTCAAAGGACTGGCGAACGGCTCGGGAGTGTCTTCTTGAGAAGCGTCATCGCCGTCAACACGACCTGCTCTCGAGACGTCAAGGCCTGAGCTATACGCAGCCATGGACAATCCCGGATATCCAGGCTGTCTTGCGGCAGAAGGCTTTGGGAGATGAGATGAACAGAAGCATGCAGGAAAAGGGCCAGACACTTTGGAAAGGAAGCAGAGATGCCTTGGCCGCTGCGAAGACCGTCAAGACTAGCAACATCAATTCCGCCACAGTGCGATGTGAAAAGTCCGGCGAAATCGATGAGCACGGCAGTACGAGAACGGGAGAACCGTTGCATAGTGCAAACGTACAGGACCCCGTTGTTCCAATCCAGCGCGCGAATTCCGAATATAGTAGGGGCGATTCTAATGCTTGGTCCATATCGATTGGATGGTGGCTTTCTGGGGACAGCATCCACCGGATATGTGATTCCCTTTTGCAGTATCAATCGTCATTTCTGTCTGTCGATCCACAGATAGTCAGCCCGCCTCCAATTGTATCACCTCGCCGCTATCAACAAGCCGCCAGCACATTGTTTTTGCCAATCTACACAAAGCAGGCACTACACTGGAACCTCTGCGTGTTTTCGCTCGAGGAAAAGATTGTTTCGTTATACATTACCCTTCCCGACCACGTTAATCCTGTTGCGGATATGGCCAGCACGATAGAGAGCAGCTTTCATATGGTTCTCCCGGACGAGGCCTTCTCAGACTGGAGTGTTGTGAAGCGTGGCTGCCCGTCGCTGAGAAATGGTGCAGACAGTGGTGTAGCTGTCATTATCTTCATGCTGTATTACGTCTGCGGACGAGCTCTGCCTTCGGAATTCAGCTTTTGGCTTTGGCGCCGCATGCTTGCAATTTACATAACCAGAGCATCATATTCGTCTGCGGGTGCAGAGCAGGCAGCGAAAGATGCTTCCATGGCTGACCAGATGGCAGCAGGCGTCACAGAAATGTTTCGCTCGGAAATCGAAAAGGACAGTCTTTCGAACTATGAAACTGCGACCGGATGTAAAAGTCGCAAATCGGTACTCCTCAGCAGCGTTGTCGAGGCCAGGTCTGTCTGGACGGCGACGGCAGACCTAGTTTGCAAGTCAGAAACGGATGAGCTATCGCCCCATGCTGAGAATAGCATTGCGGAAGCCAGAGAGCCAGTGCCCAGAGCCGCGGGGTTGTCCTATGCCATGAATGCTGTTCTGAGAGATCTGAACTGGTTGGTTTCGTGGTTGACAGAGAGCACATCTAACAACACCTTTACAAGCGCCTAGTTATCCACAAAGTCGCTATTTAAAGTATAAAAAAATATTAAAATATTAAAAATATAATAAGTTGGTTAAAAGCCGTATAAACCACTATTAACATTTGCCTTTACTTTTTTATTTTAAATTTTTAAGCTAACGTCTGTTGCTACGATAAACGTAAGATTCTAGGAGCTAATTGAAATAGTGCCAATGACGACGTATGCACAATTAAACTTTCAGCTGTCCCTGTCTACTTCCTCCAGCTAAAGACCACCTCAAGGGCGGGTACAGCTAGGATAAAGGCATCCTTTTGGCCGTTAAGAAAAGCTTCAGGCGTCTGTCCAGGCGCAAACGAAAAATCGTATTTGTAGATGATCTGGCTGGCCACGTAACGAATCTCCATAAGTCCGAGCTGCTTGCCCACACACGACGTCCGGCCTAGACGAAAGTCAGCTATTAAGATTATTGGCCACAATTAGGAAGATCTGAGACGCCTGCACACGGACCTGTTGAAAATGGTACGTAAGATGACAGATCATGGACCAAATCGGGCTGGGTCGTCCAGCGCTCGGGGATGAATTCGTTGGGACTGGTAAAGTTTCTGTCGTCTTTTAGACGCTCTGTTAGCAGCCTGTTCCTTTTTTATTTCTACCCTTGAAAGTAGACCTACCACGGAACGAAGTATACGTCGGAATTTGGACGATCGTGTTGCCCGGGATAAAAAAGTCCTCAATTTGCACGCCTTCTGGGGGCGTTACTCGCTGAAGGCCAGACGGAACGGGCGGATGCAGGCGCAACGTCTCGTCAACACAGGCCTGCAGGAATGTGAGCTTGCCCAGGGATAGCGGGTCCGGCGTCTCGTGCTGGCGGTAATACTCGTCGGTCTCCTCACGCAGCTTCTCGACCACCTCTGGGTGGCGTGCCAGCTCGAAAAACATGCTGGTTAGAGCGACGGCCGTTGTGTCGCTGGGTGTGTTAGTGGAAGAGGAGAATATCGATGAAACAAGTGGTGTGGTGTATCTTGTGTAACATGTCTTACCTTCCAGCTACGATAATTAGATACGCATCCCCGTACAGGCTAAGCGTGTCTTGCAAAGTCGGCTTCTCCAGAGACTCGTATTCCTCCAAGAGCCACGAGAGGACGTCGGGCTGGTCAGGTTTGTTCTGTTTTAATCTTTTAGCATTTATACCTTTTTTTTGGTAAAGGTGGAGGGGGGGCTTCTGGCTGCCTACACACCTTCATCCTCTCGTGAACCTGGATCTTAACAAAGTCCCAAAACCGGCAGTGCTCGGCGTTGAGAATCGGTGTGGTTTTGAAAAGGGGGAACAGCCACAGCGTGTGGCTGAACAGCCCTAAGGCAGCCATGTCTGAGTGCAGCGACTTCATAAAGTAGTGCCGCACGCCTTCCTTGAGCATGTCGAAGCTCTTGCCGAAGGACAGATCGCCCATGACGTCGAAGCTGTAGAAGTTGAACCAGTCGGTCAGGTTGAAAGTCTGGCCGATGTGCGCTTCGACCTGATCGAGCAGCTGGCTGGTGTACTTGGCCACGCGCGGCTCGTAATTTTGCAGGGCCTTGGCATTAAAGCCGCAGTCCCAAACTTTTCTGCGCCGAGCATGGTCCTTTCTGTTGCGAATCATTAAAAGCGACTCCATCGGCTGCTGCAGCCCGTACCAAGGGCCCTTTGTGCAGGTGGTCTGTTGGGAATGGAGGACGGCGATGGCCTTTGGGTTGTTGATCGAAAGCTCGGAAGGGCCTGTTGTATTTTAGCACTATGAACAGATATTATATTTCGGCCTGGGAAGTAGCAAAGGCGAGCATTTTTATCGTACCTAGGCGAACAATGTCGCCGTACTTTTTATGGAGTGCCTGCACGTCCTTGAAGAGCTCCATTCTGGGCATGATCTTGTTGGATATCCAGAGGTTTGACAGCCGTGCCGGGAAGGGACCCGGAAAGCGGTTAAGGCGGTGGAACAGAAGCCGGTACACAAACATACTCCCGTAGATGCCGGCGATAAGGTAGGAAAATAGCTGCAGCGACATCTTGAACGCCAACTTTACATTGCTGAACACGAACTCAAACTCGAAGATCTGATGTAGGTAGGCAATCCCGGCGGCCGTGGCCAGAAAGCCCAAGAAGAAGCTGGAGATGATCTTGGCAGTCGCTAGGTCCCATTCGCCCAGGCGAAAGACAAATATGTGCAGAAGCGCGCCAATTCCAAAAGCAACGGAGAAGGCGTGTGGAGAGCCTTGAGCGTGCAAGGACGCGATCTCCAAGAGCGTCTGGACGCTGGTGGCGCTCTCCGTCATAATTGGTCGTCAAAGTGTCAAATGGCCTCTGTCGGAAACTGTGTAATAAGAGTTGAAACCAAAGGGAACAGCCGTGGAGACCCTGACCTCATCCTGCGTGCCGCCGCACTTTAAATACAAAGTCCAGGAGACCTACCCAAGAAGAGGAGCAGGTGTTAATACTACATGGGAATCATCAGGAACATTCTCAGGAGACTTTTTCGAAAGGGATTTCAGTCCGAGAGGAGTAGAGATTCTGCAACGACCAATAAGTAAAATGGAAGTACTCGTTTTAGTGGAGTAGCGTTGCATACTGGTGATACGACAGGTCGTTAGAAAGTAAGTGCTTGCCGTCCTATCACAGAGTGCTCAAGGCCTATGATCCGGTCATATGCCCCATTAACAACTTCGAAAACGGGCGATACTCTTCTCCTGCAGTAATCTCTACGAGTGCATAGTATCAAGTACCAGTCGTTGTTTGCCAGTCCTGGTAGGATGCGATAGTAGTAACATACGTAGTAATATACGTAGTAATATACGTAGTAATATACGTAGTAATATACGTAGTAATATACGTCTGAGCATTTCTCCGGCTATCAATGCAGGGCTTTCAAGCCCGCCGGCTGTTTTGCGAATGAACCCTTTGTGCATACTGTTCTAACCTCAGGTCTCCACGGCCTTGTAGAAGATGAAAAAATAAAAGTGGATGTCTTATGCCAGCTGTCTTTTATTTAACAGCGGCCCTGAGGGTTTCTTTCGTGCAATTTCAACTGCTTGGCTTCCCTAACGCACATATGTCTGACTATCGCCACAGCGGAGAGAAAAGTTCGCCGCCAAGAAGGAAAGGAGGGGGACAGGCATCTTGCGAATCAGAAACGGGCAAATAGTCGGTGAGAAGTCTCGACATGGTGGTGTGCAAATTAGACAGCGTCCACTAGCCTTATGGCTGGTTATCTCCTGTCTGCCAGCCACCAGGCCGCGTTTACACACGCGGTGAATGTAAGATAGTGTAAGATGGCTGCCAAGATCACCCGAACGGATACCAAGGCCTCTAAACCGGCGATGATGTGCTTCTTGTAAATGCTACTCCACAATCTATACCACGTGGCTGCAAGCCGAAGAAGGGCTGCATCAGTTGAAACGGGCATGTGTGTGTTGTCACGGTACTTCGAAAGGCCCTATATCTCCACTTTTAGGTGAATATAGCGGGTCTGCACTATATATAGAAGAGTTCTCCGTACGTACGCTTCCTTCCCGCAAAGCTCCCAGCACAAACCACTTCTCCGTAGAAAGCTGTAAGTTCTGAGTATTTGTTAACCTGGCTTAAGTCCACCCACCATGTCTCGACCGCCTTACTTACACGCTACGGTATACACAACTCCATGCCCATTTGCATACTCTACCTCGTTCAAATGACCACTCTGTCTGGGACGTAGTCGGTAGCACTAAAAGGGTAATAAAGCCAGGGTATTCTAAGGTGGCATGGTCTATTCACATTGCTTCAAGACACCGGGTGACTTTCCTCGCATGATTGCACCTTAGCAGGTAAATACTTTATGACGATGAGATCCTCCTTTCCCGAGTCTGCCTTTTCTATATTGAATCGATAGTACCGAAGGCACGAACTATAATGCTATATATTTTGGCTTGAATACATGTGTATGCCTTATTAGCATCATGATGCAATGCAAACAGTGCTGATCTTGTAGTGCCGACAAAGTAATAGCATGGAGTCTAAAAATGCACCCCTGTATGCTCGCTTCCAATTGTTGTGGATTGGCAACTGCACCCGGATGGCCAAAAACGAGTCCCCCTGGCTGTGACGCAGGCACACCCCAAGGCACACCCACTAAAGCAGGCCAGAGCGGTGACAGCACAGGTGTACTTCTGAAGAAGGAAATTCTCAATGATAATTTTGTCGTTTATATTAGGCCGTAAAAGCGGCGTCAATATTTTTCATGTCTATTTTAAAGTAGTAACCTATTTAACGGTGTTTAAGTGCACCGTTCCAATGCCATATCTAATGACAAAACGAGTACAAAGTAACTCGCTCGGTTTCACATATTGTATCAATTCTTCAAGGCTGCAATATAAGAAAAACGTCCGATGCTTTAATGTCTAGGTTTTTTAAGGTTGAGATTCCACCAATAATATGTTTGGTAGAAGTACCCGTGTACCGTAACATGTCAGCTCATTCAGATCTCACTCAGATCCGAACTCATCAATGACGCTTCTGGGAGGGCTATACTCCCCAACACCGGTGAAGGGGATGTGAAGCCCAAAGCCAGCCGGGCCGCCAACAGCAAGACCTTTCTCTGTTTTCCAGAGCGGGTGGGAAGGAAGGCCAATGACATTAACTCGCAGTCCATACCTAAGATCCTGCGAGCCGATGGCTTCGCCGTCCTGGCCGAGAATCGATATCAAGTCCGGTACAGTGCATACAAGGTCTCCCGTTTCATTACCATCAGCGTCTGCCCACGCGGCATAGAGATATTCGTTCTGGAACGGAATGATCATGTGGCGAGTGTCTCTGCTGGTGGTGGCCGCTGCGGATGCAGCCTCCTCCTGTTCATCATCTTCTAGGGGTGCGAGAAGCAGACTGCCCATGGTGTAGCCCCCACTGACATCCCGACGAACATCGATCACCTTGCCGGCAAACAGGAGTTTTCCTGCAGTGGTGGCAAACTGTAAGAGATTCCAGTGTCAGAAAAGCATCACACGCTTGCAGCGTTAGTAGTGACAGCGCGGCAGTCGACGTTCTCGAGACCTACAATGGCTTCCGTCAGGCTGGTCTTGTTTCTTCTGGCTACATGCACGGCACGGCCGAGGTACCAGGCCTGGGAAATAGTGTTCGGCAGCGCGTACTGCTTGATCACGTCTCCGGTGAGAGGCTTCGCACAGACGGCGCATCCCAGGCCAAGCTCTACGGCCGCTGTCCGAAGAAGCCGCTCCACTCGTATGGGGGAATCCGCATGCTAGGAGCGGTTGTTAGCCCGTGGCTCAAGGTCGCCAAGCAAAACAAAAGAAACAAAAGAAACAGAGAAACAAAGAAAAAAAAGAAAAAAAAGTCGGTCTATTCACGTGACCTACCATGATCACAGAAACATTTCCCTGGGCATCTGCGAGAGCACAAGGTGTGATAGGGTGGCCGTACACGTACGGAATGGCTGCCATGTTGTCAGTCTGGGCCGATGTAGCCTCGGTTTTGCTCATGCGGTCTGCTTACCATGATACATTGTGGGATATGCACGGCCCATGGCATCGCCGTCCACGACGGGAATGTCGTATTCCACTCCGGTCGGAAAGGCACTCATGCCGTTGGCACCACCACTAGGGGGGAGACTGTCAGTGGCACGTAACAAAAGAAATGCATGCTTGTCCACGGCGCACTCACATTTCGTCCGTTAGAATAGCCTCAAAGGAGCTCATGTGCAGCATATTCTTGAGCGTGTCGATGCCCTTGCTTATCTCGCGACCAGAACCGATTCTCTCGCTGATGACGCTGGGCGCTCCGTACCACGAGCCGAAGCAAACCAGGCCGGAGTCTGTCAGAGACTTTGGCGACACGACCCTCATCTTGCCCTTGCCGCCACTGCGAAGGATCTGCAGCCCGTGAAGAAGCTCGTGGTATGAGGGACCACCGCCGCCAGTGCCGAGCACACCTGTGCCGGTGGCAATCATCTCCAGATCGACCTCGGATATGTACCACACCCCGCCGCGGACTTCTGGGCGATACGCGTTCAGGTCCACCAGGAGGGACGGCTTGGTCGTCGGCTCTGCAGCATCTGGTACGTGCATCTTTGCGCCCTCTGAACCGGCCTCGTCGGCCCCATCAGCTTCATGAGCCTCATCAGCCTCACCAGCAGCCGTGGGAGACGGCACAAAGGAGGTAGCATCCCCGATCTCGGGCACGGCGAGGCGGCCGACTGCCTTGACGATGATTCGGGTGGCTCGGTTGTGGGTGTACTGCAGCGGGATCTTATCGACGGCCACGATCTTGACGTCTTCTCTCGCAGCACCTGCGGCGACCGCAGCCTGGATCGCCTTTTCTGACGCAGCTGCCAGCACGGCCTTTTCGTCTTTGCCGTCCAGGATCTCAATCGTGTCGATCTCCCCAGAGACCTTGGCAATGGCCGCGCCGACCGCGTTGGCCGCGCCGTGATGGATCGGCCGCGTGCACTTGGCGACGTTGTCGAGCTCGTCGATGACCAGCAGAGATCCTCCACCGACCAGCAGGATGTGGACAGGCGCAGAGGACACCTTCATCTGCTCGATCACATCCTCCAGCATCTTCTTCATCTTCCTGCGCGCCGCCGCCACGGTCACAGGCGGTATCTGGGCCACCCTGGACGAGTCGCCCAGCCGGGCCTTATCCGAGGCCACAACGATATCGGTAGCCGTCAGGGTTGGGCCACCAAAGACGAGGGCCTGGTCGGTCAGGTAGTGGCCGACCGAGTCGGGCCCGACAGTGAGGCCGCCTGCGGCATCGGCCACGATCTTGCTGCCGCCGCCAAGGCCGATGGACAGGACCTCTGGCATAGAGAACGCCGTTCTGACGCCGCCCACCTCGACGAAGTTAGGGGCCTGCCGCGGGAAGCCAGAGGGCAGCAGTGCACACACATCAGTGGTGGTACCGCCGATGTCGACCACGAGGACCTGGTGCCTGTCAACGCTGCCTTCCTTCTCCTCTTTGTCCGCCTCGTACGTCTTGGACTTGTCCAGACCAGCCAGGAATGCGGCACCGGTCATGCTGTTCGTCGGTCCGCTGGCAAAGGTCTTGATGGGATACTCGGCAGCCGCATCGGCATCGATCAGCGTGCCGTCATTCTGCGAGAGGAACAGCGGACAGCCGAGCTGCAGGCGACGCATGGCGGCCTTGAAGCCCCGGATGGTCCTGCGCGCCGTCGCCAGGATGGCCGCGTTCAAAATAGTAGCATTCTCGCGCTCCAGCAGGCCCGGCGGGCCGACCCCGTGGCTGCAGACGATGTCGAGGGCAGGGTCGAGGGCCAACATCTGGCGCCGGCACTCCTCCTCGTGGACGCCCTGGTGGTCGAGCGGCGAGAAGACGCCGACGAGGGCGACAGCGCGGATGCCGGAGGCCTGGATCGCGCGCACGGTCGCAGCGATCTGCAGCGGGTCCAGGGGCGCAATCTCGCGGCCGTCGATCTCCAGTCCGCCGTCGAGGTAGTGTGCGCCGCCGTCCATGATGCGCCGGAGGCCGACGGGGAAGTCGGAGAAGGGTGGGATCTGACGCGTGAAGGGGCCGCAGAGCCGCACGACAGCGACGCGGCTCAGGCGCCGCGAGTCGGCCTCGATGAGGGCATTGACAAAGTGCGTAGTGCCGATGGTGACGCTGAGCACGCGCGACCGCACATCTACATCTGGGACCGCGGCCTGGCAGTCTTCTAGCACGGCCGTGATGGCGCTCGCGATGCCGCTGGTGATGTCTGCCGTGGTCGGCGTCTTGTGGGAAGCCTCGACGCCGCGGCCCGGCGTCTCGAGCGCCGTGATGTCCAGGATCGCAGCATCTGTGTTGGTGCCACCCACGTCGACGCCGATCCGATACATGCCTGCCATTGTTTGGCGGGTGGTTTTTTTTGTTTTTTTTTTTGGTGCTTCTGTGTATTTTTGTCACTTCACAGTCCTCTCCTGTGCTTTCTCGCGCTTCTCTCACATCAGAACGAAGACGAGTGTACGTCGTCAGATGAAATAAGATGCGTTGAAGTCGGCTAGTATCGGTCGTTTTTACATTTGCTATCTCTGTCGTATTATTACATTTTCTATTAATTTGCATTTGTATGTTACAGTCGCCATCTGAAATACAGCGCCGTTTTTATACTCGTAGTATTCGTAGGCCCGCTAACAGCACTTCTGGCCCTTTTAGCGCATTCGGCACATGGCCGTTAGTGCCAACGATTGCCCAGTGCTTGCAGTGAGCCGAGAAAACGTTGCTGTAAGTGGCTAGATGGCGAGATCCCTCGACAGTCCAGCCCGCCGGCTATCTGCAAGTTCTTATCTCTTCACTTTTCCCCTTTTCTTTCCCCGGCCAAGACAGGTTTATCCGCGTGGATGAACGGCGGCTTCCGCTGTGCTGTCGATGGCACCATGCCCTGTAACACCAGTCCTTATCTTTATGTTTGTCTATTACTCTATTTTTTTGGTGGTAGTCATTCTGTTTGTTGTTTCAGGCAACTTGCGCCGACATATATACTCGGCCAGACTAGACCAACAATGATGTTTCCAAGAGCCCCCCGCCTCGTCCACCTGCTGCTGCCCATACCGCCCTGAAACAGGTATCGCACATCATGGCATCGTTGTTGAAGAGGTTTGAGGTGCCTCAAACAACTGAGCTCAATCAGTGGATAGTATGTCCGACCTCATTATCCGAAAGTACACTGATACGAGTACTAATATCACTCTAGAACTACGACATCCGTCCCATTGAAGCCGTTCGCCGTACTTGGGGCTATTTATCCTTCCACAACTACTGTACTCTCTCTCTCTCTCTCTCTCTCTCTCTCTCTCTCTCTCTCTCTCTCTCTCTCTTGTGGTGGCTTCTTCTCAGAGACTGACTAGTGTTGCCAGGGCTTTTGACAAACACAAACATTTCCACCTATCTCACCGGAAGTGCGCTGATTCCGCTCGGCCTCACGTGGTGGCAGGCCGTAATCTGTGGGTGACACCGACACCGGCGCCGAAAGTGGCGATATCTAGAACTAACCCCCGGCCTAGGCATCGTTGTCGGCAACCTTCTTGCCGCGCTTTTTGTCGTTTTGAACTCGCTACCCGGAGCGCACTATCATGGTGAGTCTCGTCTACCAGAAGCTAATGCCAAGAATACGATACGATAGAAAGAGTCCGGCTGACTGATGTGCACTCACAGTTGGCTTTCCGATTGTCAACCGGATGGTATGGGGCATGTGGGGGGCCCAGTTTGTGATCTGGAACAGGATCTTGCTGTCTCTGGGTGAGTGATTGAAGAATTGCTTCGCCTTTGCCTGCTCTCGATCCCTCGTCTCGGTCGTCTCGGCCGTCTCGGTCGTCTCGGTCGTCTCGGTCTAACATCACACCCAGTTTGGTACGGCTTCACCGCATGGATCGGTGGCGAGTGTGTCTACGTCATCCTGCTGTCGTGGGATCTTCACCTCGAGGACCACATCCCCAACCACATGCCGGCTGCCACCGGCATGACCACGGCACAGTTTGTCGCCTACATTGTCTTCTCTGTCGTCAGCCTTCCCGTCATATGGATCCGGCCGCACAAGCTGCAGAAGTTCTTCTACTTTGCCAGCACCGTGACCATTGTCTTCTTCATCGTCTTCCTCATCTGGGCGCTGGCGACCATGGGCTCGGCCGGCTTCGGCGACACCATCACGGGCGCCTCGGATCTCAGCGCCACCGGTGGCCCCGGCAGCCTCGCCTGGCTGATGATATACGGCATCATGTCGACCATCGGCTCTATCGCTGCCGGCATCCTGAACCAGAACGACTACGCCCGCTTTGCCATCCGCCCGAACCACGCCATCTTCGGCCAGGCGGTCGCATTCCCCCTGTATGGCATCTTGTGCTCCGTCATCGGCATCCTGGTCACGGCGGCCACCCAGAACCGGTTCGGCGAGGCGATCTGGAACCCGCCGACAGTGTTCACGCAGCTGATCACGCAGGATCCCAGCAGCGGCACCAGGGCGGCCGCCTTCTTCGGCGGCCTGGCCCTGATCGTGTCGCAGATCGGCGTCAACGTGCCGGGCAACGCGCTCAGCGGCGGCTTCGACCTGGCAGCCACGTTTCCACGCTATATCAACATCCGGCGCGGCGCATACATCACGGCCATCTTCAGTGCCATCGTCAACCCCTGGAGGCTGGTCAACACGGCGACAACCTTTTTGACTGTACTCTCGTCGTACTCGGTGTTCCTGGGCCCCATGACCGGCCTGATGGTGGCAGGCTATCTGGTCGTCTGTCGGAGCAAGATCCACGTGGATCATCTGTACCGCGGAAACTCATCCAGTATCTACTGGTATACGTATGGCCTCAACTGGCGGGCGCTTGCCGCGGTAAGCATTTTCCACAGGACCCTTTGCTCAATTACTATGCACTCACTTTCACTAACTTTTCTCCCAGTGGACTGTCGGCTTTGCGCCTTTGATGCCGGGTTTCATCGCAGCCGTCAACACGTCCGTCAGTGTTTCTGATGGCGCCACAGAGATCTACTACATGAACTACATCTACGGGTTCTGTGCGAGTGCTGCTGTCTTTGTGTTGCTGCACAAGATCTTCCCGTCTCCGCGCCTGGATGAGTACGTGCACAACAGAGTCACGCCCCAGGAAGCCATAGATATGTCCAGAGAGAAGTGGGACAATGTTGAGTACGAAAGTGGCGCCGTCTTCGAAACCGGGGATATGAAGGGCAACGATCTGGGCGTCGATATCGAGGCAGCCGACGCTTAGAGGTAACTTAAGATGGCTCACTCGGCTGGGTCATGGTAAAGTAATATAGTAGGAACGGGAGCGTTTATTCCAGATAGCCAAAGCATACGTAATCAACATCTTACCTCCACATGTTAAATCAGTAGCAACTGTTATTATGAACTATTTTCTCCAGCCCCAGTGTGTTTCTTACCCTAGCAAAGTCGACCCAGTTCGAAGCTCATCCGTCCCTCAAGTCAGTGTCACAGACCAAATCAAACACAGAAACAGCATGCAAATATCCCTCCAGCTTGGCATTGGAAGAGCATGAGCGGCGGGTGAGGCCACTTCTATTAAATATCATTATGTAAAATCTAAAGTAATTATAAATAAATAAACAAAAAACAGAAACAGAAACAGCACAAAAATCTACAAGGCAAAGCTGCGAAAAATAATATGAAAAATGTATCGCATAATCTCCGCCCATTTTTTCCGTAGTGTCGCTAGTTTTTTTTTTTGAAGCGAATGCTCTCCAGCAGTTGGGTTTTTTTTTTCATTTCTTGAAAATTCTTTTTCTTTCTCAAGTCGTTTGGTCTCATTATTTACGCCGTGCACGCAGCAGCACCCTTCTTCGTGCTGGTCGCCCAGACGGTGGTCGAGACGGTGGTCTTGACCGTTGCCGTCTTGGTCTTGGTGGCCCTCTCGGTGACCGTGACGCTCGGTGCGAGAGTCGAGGTGGTGGTCTTGACCGAGGTGACGGTGGGCGTCGTCAGGATGCTCGTCGTCTTGACCGTCACGTTGTCGGTGACCGTCACGGTCAAGGTGGAGGGCACCGCAGGCGTCGCCGTGGTCGAGACGGTCGTGGTCTTGACGCTGGTCAGCGTCGACCCGGCCACGGTCACGGTCACCACGGCAGAGGTGGTCTTCGTTGCCGTCACGGACGTCGTGCTGGTCGAGGCCTTGAGCGTCGTGAGCTTGCCCGTGGTCGTCGTCTTGGTGGCCCAGACCGTCGACGTGGTGCCGTCGAGGGTGACGGTGGTGGCCTTGGTCGCCACCGACGTCGTCGTCACCGAGACGGTGCTTGCCTTGGCCGTCTTTGTTGCCTCGACCGCCTCGGCCGTGTAGGTCGAGCCGGCGAGCGTGACGGTCTGCGTCTTCACGTCGGTCGTGAGCGTAGACCAGGCCGTGCTCGTGCTCGTCGTCGTGATGAACCGCTCGGCGCGAGCCTGGAGCTCGGCCCAGCGCACAGCCAATGCCGGGCCCGACAGGCCTGACAGATCCGACAGGTCGTCCGACAGATCGTCCGACAGATCGTCCGACAGATCGTCCGACAGGTCACCCCGCTTCACCTTGGCCGCCGCCGTCGTGCACGTCAGCGTGGTCGTCTTCTTGACCGTCGTGGTCTTCGTCGACACTGTCGTCACGGTCGCCGTGGTGGCCTTGGCGGTGGTGGTGGTGGTGCCGCCCGTGCCGACAGTCACCGTAGTCGTGCTCGTCACCACCACAGACTTGGGCGTCGACGTGTACGTGGTGGTAGAGGTCGTGCCCACGGTCAATGTCGTCGTGGACGCCTTGGAGCTCTTTGCGGTGACGGTGCTGGTTACCGTCGTCGTCGTCACGACCGTGACGGCCTTGGCCGAGGTGGTCTTTGTGGTGGTCAGCGTGACGGTCTCCTCGTCCGTGACAGTCGTAACGACGGGCGCCGGCGTCACAGTGGATGCTCCGTTGACCAGCACGGTTGTTGTTGAGGTCGTGGTCTGGTCGGGCTCGGTCAGAGTCGCGGTGGTCGTGGTGGTCGACTTGACGGTCACCAAGGCGGTCGATGCAGAAGGAGTCACGGTGGTGGTCTCGGCAATGGTGGTCGTGGTGTCTGCAGCCGTCACGGTGGTGGCGGTCGTCTCCTTGGTCGTGGTCAGTTTGGTGGTGTACGCCGTCATGGTGACAAAGGACGTCGTGGTGAGTGTGCTGGACGTCGATGTGGACGAGGACGAGGACGAGGTCGAGGACGTGGACGTGGTCAACGACGAGGTCGGAGTGGCGGTCGGAGCGACGATAGTGCCGTTGGCAGTAAAAGGCGTGACGTCGACCAGCGTCATGTTGATCCACGACGTGGACGCAAAGAAGCTGGCCAGCTCAAACTGCTCGGCCTCGTCGGCCGTCAGCTGCGTGGCAAACGAAGCCCGGCTCGCAGTGGACGATCCGGCTCCGTAGTTGTTGTACTCGCCAAAGAGAACGCCGCTGGTCTGCGGGCTGCTGGTGCTCCACTTGTTCCAGCCGGCCGCCTGGATGCAGCTGGTCAGGTCGCTCTCGATGTACGCCACGCGCGCATAGTTGTTCCACGGCCGGCCCAGCGAGATCTGCGAGTACGAGGCCCCGTCGGCCGGCGTGATCGTGCACTGGTCGAAGACGAAGCCGGCCGCGGTCGTGTTGGTGGTGCGCTTGTCGGCCGTCAGGTTGATGCCGTCCTCGTTCGGCGAGATGGTGCTGGCCAGGAAGTAGCCGGCGCCCGAGCCCCAGATCATGTCGATGTTGCCCTCAAAGTACGAGTTGTACGCGAAGAAGTAGCCGTTGATCAGCAGCGCATCCTGGTTGCCGTACACCTGGCAGCCGTAGAGCGAGACGTACTTGCTGCTCTGGACGCCGAAGCCGAGCGAGGCATAGTCCTTGGTCGTGCCAAACGTGTTGGCAAAGTTGATGTTGACCGCCTGGAAGTAGTTGCCCTTGGCGTACACCGTGGCCGAGTCCGAGTTGCTCTGGTCCGCCTGCGTGTCCACGCTGGCGTTGTATGAGATCGTCACCGTGTTGGCGCTGTAGTCGGACGAGTCGTTGCTGTAGCCCATGAAGATGGTCGTGCCCGACTTGCTGAGCACCAGCTGCTCGTGGTAGGTGCCAGGGTAGATGAACACCGTTGCCGTCGTCTTGCTGCTGGTCGGCAGCGCGTCCAGGGCCGACTGGATCGTGTCGTACGTCGTCACGTTGGCAATGGCCGTCTTGGAGACCACATAGGCTCCCTGGGGCGGAACCGTGCCGTCATACACCCACGTGCTGGCTGCCGTCGTCGCCGCTGCTGTCGAGTTGGTCGTCGCCGTCGGCGCCGTCGTCGTCGTCGTCGTGCTGGAGACGTCTGGCGTGACGATAGAGTCCCAGTAGGTCAGGTCGATCCACGACGTGCTGTCCATGACGGTCGCCAGCCCATAGGTGTCGCTGTCGAGCAGCGTGCAGTTCTGGAACGCCTCTCGCGCGGCCGCGTTGTTCTCCCAGTTGCCCGGGCCCGAGTTGTTGTACTCGGCAAAGGTGATGTGGTCCGTTTGGGGCGACGACGTGCTCCAGACCTTCCAGCCGGCCGGCGCAATGATGTCGGTCAGGTAGCTGTTCTTGACCACCACCTTGGCATACGCGGAGTAGGGCCGGCCCAGGTACACGGTCTGCGTCAGGTCCACCGTCGCATTGGCTGCCGCCGTGAACAGACACTGGTCAAAGATGTAGCCGCCGATGGCCGACGACGACGCCCGGCTCTGCGCCGTGATGCACGACTTCTGGCGCTTTGCTCCGATCGTGCAGCCCTTGAAGTAGGCCTTGCTGTAGCCCCAGATGAAGTCGATGGCGCCCTCGATGTAGCAGCTCTCGTAGTACTGGTAGCCCGTCTTGGTGTTTGTCAGCAGAGTGTCCTGCCAGCCGATGAAGGAGCAGCCGTAGAAGCCGGTGTGCGTGCTGGCGATGCTGGCCGCCAGTGTCACGTAGCTCGACGTTGACCCGTCCAGGTTCTCCGAGTTGACAATGTCGACATTGTACATCGAGATGGTCGTGCTCGTCGTCGTGATCACGGCCGTCTCGGCATCGCTGTGGCCTGTGGGCAGCGGGCTGACCGAGAGGCCTCGGGCGTAGGCAATGGAGACGGTGTTGCCCTTGTACGTCGAGCCAGGGCTGGCTGCCGTGTAGCCGATGATCATCACCGGTCCGGCGCGGTTGATTGCCGGCACCTGCTCCACGTAGTAGCCGGGATACATGAAGATGATCTGCGTCGTAGAGTCGCTGGGCAGGCTGTTCAGCGCGGCCGTCAGGTTCGTGTACGAGCCGTTCACCGACCCGTCGATCGACACAAGCACGGCGCCGGCCGGAGGTGTGGTTCCCGACGTCGGGTGGGCCCACACAGCAGCAGTCGCCGTGGCGGCCGAGCTGGCTGAGGCTGAGGCTGTCGACGTCGCCGTCGTAGTCGTCGCCGAGGCGCCCAGGCTGTAGCTGGGAACATAGTTGTAGGCCGTCGTGTCGAGCCAGCTGACGTCGCCCAGGAACGTTCCCAGCGAGTAGGTCGCAGCTTCGGCCGATGTCAGGTTGGTGGCAAAGCTGGCACGCGTGGCCGACGTCGTCCAGCTGCCGGGGCCGCTGTTGTTGAACTCACCAAACATCACATTGGCCGTGTTGGGCGAGCTCGTCGACCACTGCTCCCAGCCGGCCGAGTTGATGTGCTTGTCCAGATACGAGTTCATGTACACGGCAATGGCGTACTGCGACCAGGGCCGACCCAAGTACGTCAGGCCGTACGACGAGCCGTACGTGCTCGTGTAGGTCACATAGCACGTGTCGAACACGAAGCCGCCCGCCCACGACGCACTGGGGTTGTTCTGCGCCGTGATGGCCGAGCCCGAGCCCGTGTTGCTGGCAATGTAGCACTGGTGGAAGTAGGCCTTGCTGTAGCCCCAGATGAAATCGACGCTGCCCTCGACGTAGCAGTTGCTAAACACCTGCACGCCCTGGTTGACCAGAAGCGTGTCCTGGTAGCCCTTGAAGGAGCAGCCGTAGGCGGCAAATTTCTTGCCGTAGAAATCTGCAGCCAGTGCCGCCGTGTTGGACGTCTGCGGGTACGTGTTGGTAAAGTTGATATTGTACAGAGCCAGGCCCGAGCCGTCCGTCTTCTTGGCATTGATGACCGGTGTCGTCTCGTCCGAGTTGGCGCTGGTCAGCTCGCCGTCCGAGAACTGGATGGTCACCTTGTTCTGCGTAAAGTCGTTGGCGAACGTCGTCTCGCCTCGCAGCGTCACCAGCCCCGTGCGGTTGACGTTGATCTGCTCCGTGTATGTGCCTGCAAGTATGTAGATCACATACGCCTTGCCGTCGCTCGGAAGTGCTGCAATGGCCGAAGCAACAGTGCCGTACTGGCCAGACGTCGGCGTGGGAGCCACAGTGTACGTTGAACCGCTTGAGGTGGCAGCGGTCGTCGCAGTAGTCGCAGTCGTAGCTGTGGCCGTGGTGGCGACGCTGGTCGTCGCGCTGGCTGTAGCGCTGCTGCTGGTGGTGGCGCTGGTCGTCGCGCTGCTGCTGGTCGCAGTCGCCTGGGCCTCTTGTGCGCTGTCCCTGTCCTCAATGGCTGCCAAGACATCTGCGTCTATCCAGCTGGTGCTCGTCGTCGCCACCGTCGGATACTGGTTGGCAAGGAATGGCGCCAGCTCATACGAGGCCAGATCGGCCGGGCTCGTGATCAGCGTCACCAGGCCAGATCTGGCATTGGCATTGTTTGCGTAGCTCCCGCTTCCCGTCGTCAGGAACTCCAGGTAGCGGTTGGCACTCTGGATCGTCGTTGCGTCATTGTGTGCTCCCGCAGCTGCGATGAACGACGCCAGCGACGAGTTGCGGTACAGTACCGTCGAGCCGGCCGAGTTGGCCGCTGCCAGGTAGACATTGGTGTTGCTGTAGCCGCTCTTCTGGGTGACTGAGCACGAGTCAAAGATGACGGTCGAGTTGTAGAGGACACCGGTTGTGCTGTACGTAGCGCCGCGGTTGTAAACCAGAAGGCCGTTGGTGGACGTCACCGTGATGGTCGACTCGAAAATGTACAAGGACGGGTACGAGTAGATGGCCTTGTCTGCAGCCTCAATGTACGAGTAGGCAATGAGGGCCGATGCATAGCTGCTCGTGATGGCGACCGTGCCGGCCGACACAAACTGACATCCGTAAAAGGCCTGCTTGAAGCCGCGCAGCGAAACCGCACCGGCCGACGAGCTCGAAGTCGGGTTCTCAAAGTTAATGTTTTTCCATGTGATTCCTTGCGATGCCGATGTGCCAAAAGAAAGCGCAGCTACTGTAGACGAGTTGGACTTGATGGTCACCTCGTTGTTCTCGTAGCTGCTTGTGCCAGTACTGCTTGCCGGCGTCTCGCCCACAACAGTGACTGTTGCCGTTGCCGATACGACCACATTCTCGGTATATGTGCCCGCCTTGATGGTAACCGTAGGCAGAGACTTTGTCTGAGCGTACAAGATGGCCGCGTTGATGGCCGTAAACTGGCCGCTTCCATCTTGAGCGACGGTCACCGCAAGGGAATTGCTGGTTGCAGTCGTAGGTGTGGCTGTTGTGACTGAAGTTGTGGCGGAGGTTGTGGCTGTAGTGATGGAAGACGTTCCCGTCTCTGCAGAAGAGGTGGCGTTTTGTGCTGCTATTACGAGCGGGCCGTTAGCTGTTTGGGAAGGAGAGCTAGTGGCAGCGCTAGACGACAACGAAATAGTGCTAGATGACGAGGGGACAGCGGTGGATAAAAAGGTAGAGTCGGTTGAAGAGGCAAATGTAGACAAGATTGTGGACGAACTGGCATTGGTAGACGAGGACCTAGATGTCAAGACAGAAGCAGAGGTGACCGAGGAAGAGGGAGACGAAGAAGAAGAAGAAGACAAAAAGGAAGAAGAGAAAGAGGATTGCGAAGATGCAGCAACGAGATCAGAAGACGTGGTTGGCAAAGTGCTTGAGGAAAAGCTATTGATAGCTGAAGAAGAAGAAGAAGCAGAAGTAAAGGAATTATGCTGGGAATCAACAGACGACTGTCCAGTAGAGCTGGCAGACTTGGGAGAGTCCGAGGTAGTCAAAACTGATGAAGCAGAAACCGCAGGGCTAGAAGAGACCACAGAAGAGACGACAACAGATGAGGCTGAAGACGAAGCGGAAACTGAAGAAAAAATAGAAGTTTTGACAGAGACGGAGGACACAATAGAAATAATTGAACCTGTAGAAGACAGCGAGGCAGAAGAGCCAACAGAGGAAGCGGAGGATCCAGAAGACACAGAATCTGAGGCGGAAGACACAGAGGAAGAGCCAGAGGAAGCGGAGGATACAGAAGACACAGCAGCTGAGGCGGAGGAGACAGATGAATAGCCAGAAGACAAAAGTGCCGAAGTGGAGGCGAGGGTAGAATATACTACAGAGGAAACAGCAGAAGATATTGCAGAAGCAGAGGAAGTGGAAGGATAAGAGGTGACAGTATCAGAAGCTGCAGGGGAAGTAGAAGTAGAAGCAGAAGAAGAGACAGAAGAAGATGACGCAGAGGGGTAAGAAGAATCAGGGGAGAGAGAGTAGTCAGAGGAAGAGACAGAAGAGACAGGAGCGGAGGAATCAGAGGAAGAGACAGAAGTAGAGGAACCAAAAGTAGAGGAGCCAGAGCCAGAGGAACCAGAACCAGAGTAACCAGAACCAGAGGAACCAGAACCAAGGGTACCAGAAGCAGAGACAAAAGAAGAGACAGAAGAGAATGCAACAGAGGTGCCAGATGTGACAGATGTGACAGGAGTGATAGACGTGACAAAAGTTACAAATATGGTCGTTGGTTTCGTAGACAGTGAGATGGAATCCGTGATAAGCTGAGAAGGGAGAGAAGCAGAGCTAGGCACAGAACGCAAAGGAGAGGAAAGGCTAACAATAGAGCCAGAAGATGAATTGGAACTATGGGGTGGGTTTTGGGAGGAAAACGAGTGTGAGGTCACAGTCAAGGGCGAGCCAGTAGCAGATTGCGGAGGTGAAGAGACCGAAAGGAATGACGATGCCCTCTCACTTGCAGCAACTGTTGCCGACTCCACCGTTGAAGGACATGTGTAGATGGTAGAAAAAACATGAACGAGTGTGGTTTTTGTCGCACCTTCTTGCGCCATGCCCTGGCCTGCAAGGGCCAGGAACAGCAGTGAGAGAAACTGCATCTTGGTGCAGATGACGGCCTTGGCAAAGAAAAGGTTCAGTGTTCTTTTCTTGCGTGCCTGTCCTTGACTAAGATAGATTGTCAGATTCGCTCACTGCTTTGCCTGAACGCCAGGTGCGACACAGAACAAAAAGAGGGGATGGAGGAAAAGGGGGGGAGAGAGAAAGTAGAGAGAGGGGAAGGATGAAGAAATAACTAACCCCTACCGAAGTCGAACCAGTGCCTCGTAGCTCGTTGGCCTACGGATAGTCGTCTATAGGAATAGTCCAAAAGAGGGAATCGACATGGAAGAGAGCGCAAGGGTCTCTTTTTGCTAAACTGGTGGAACGCATGCATCTTATATCGCGTGTACCGGCCAGACCGTCTTGTTTCCGTCAGCCCATCGAGACCACGCATGTCATTTCGGTCTCACAGCTGGGCCTCTAACCTAGGCTGAGTGCTATACCAAACGAAGACATCACGGCAGCTCGGACGGTGTGGCACAGACCTAGGCCTGTCCTTCCAGCGCTTCGCCGACTGTGGCAAAATGAAGAAAAAAGGTGCCCGCACGTCTAAGTCTGCCATGTGGCCCGGCCTACTCCGTTGACTACTGCACTAGTAGGAATAAAGCGTAGTATTCAACTACCAGGCACACCTTTTCAGCTTAGACTACCGATAGCTTCCTACGTGTAGTCTAGCGCGTCAATAGTTCAGGGACTCGCAAGGAGTTGTCGTATGCAAAAAAAAAGGTCTTGCAGAATTCTTTTTTTAATTCGGCCCAGACCCATGAGAGCGAGCAAGCGTCTTGCTACGCCTCTTGCATGACGATGAACAACAATGAGATGAGGGAGAAAATGCCTGCAAGCGACACGATTAGCGTCTGACGTACCGAGGCTCGGTACCTGAAATCGAAACGTGTGGCTTGCGGCTGAACGTCTTTAAGTGGGGATTCTAGTCATGTGGCAAGCGGCCGATGGGTTTTTTATTCTATACGAAGTATAAAGATCACGCTCGTTGCTCATGTAGAAAAACAAGCACTGTTCTAGACACGACCGCCAAGGTCCTGTCAACTTCACCCGTTGATTCGCGCGCCGTTTATTGGTTCTTTGAGGCCACCACAGTAGCTCAATCTAGCCGAAATGCATAGGTAAGGAGAACGAAAGGACGGTTGCCAGCTGTCTGCAGGCGCTCAGGAGCCCCCTGCAATCTCGATAAGGCCGATAAGGAGCTCCGTATACCAAAAAGGTTTTTTGTGGTGGATTCAAGCGTTGTCCGATTTTATTACTAGCAGAGAGGCCTGGCTAGGCCTTTTTTTTCATTTCGGTCTGTTCGTTCCTTTTTGAGATATCCTCTTGTTCTGCGTATCCTACTCACACAAAGCTCAGACACACTGTTGAAGTCATAGGTGAAAAGCTTGTTGTTAGCTCTAAGCGACCCTTGTGCAGCATGTCGTATCGTATGGTGACATCGTTCTGTAAGGGTTGCATCTTATATACATAGTACACCCACCAGGAGGTTCAGCTCTCGACGGACCAAACTGTGCGGAGTAGGCCCAGTTGGACAACTACTCGGCATGTACCTTATCTCCATAACAGCCATTGGTGTAGAAAAAGTGAAGTTAAAACGTCCGGATCCTTGCTCTGAACAGACACCAGGAACGCTTTTGAGTGACGAGCTGCATCGCCACAAATAAGGTTTCCCAGCTGCTGTCTGAGAAAGGCCCAGGCCCTGAACTAATTATAACCGACCTTTCTCAATTTCTGGCTCATGTATCGTACATGCCTGGTCCCAAAACGTCATGCCGAAGTATACAGGATACCAGATAAGCTACGGTGTAATCCAGCGCTCAATGACGGTTTGTACGCTGCCTAAAACGTCTCGCTTAAGATGATAGTGTCATGCCAAACCTTATAAATGCATGCGAACGCCCTCGTGCTGTGCATCAAACAAAAAGCGTGACGTATTGTCGTCTTTCTAGTAAAATGCGAAGATAATACAAAACCCTAGCCACAATCGACAACGCCACTACATGTTTGCTCCCAAATGTCAGGCACGTCCTGCTGCACCGTCGCTATTTCACGAGCGTAGAGGAAGTATAATATATGTAGAACTCCCGTCAGCTAAAACCAAACTATGGCTAGTCTTAATAGTAACTAATAGTCCATCAGCCACAAAAATAGCTTCGGCGTTGACTTCTCGTCTTAACCGATGTTAATTAGATGAACGCAATCCCCCAATCGTTGTCTCACCATTAAGAGTGGGCAGGCACTGTAAAGGGTCGATTGAATAAAATGTGCTGTATTGATATTTAACCGCTCTGTTTCGGTCGCGCCAGTTACTCATAGTGTTTTAGTGCACCCACTATAAAAATGCCAGCCTGACTAGTTTCCTTTTCTTTATCAACTTGTTAGTTTGAGAAACCAGTCGGCCGTCATAGTGACACATTTCTTCGGCTCGACCGTTGTGAGCTAAAATGCCCTGGGCAACGGCAGCCCACCGCCATCACCCACCGTCTTGTCTTTATAAGCCGAAACAGGAAACTCGGCAGCCTTCCCCAGTGTAGTCACTACCGCATTTGGAGAACGAGGCCAGGATCTATATCCTAAGAGGATTGACTAATCAGGTGCTATACACAATATATATGATAGAAACTGCAGGCCTAATGCTTATGCGCTGAGACGGGTAGAAATGTCCATCCTATTAAGAGTCGAGTCGGCTAGAACGTGCTACTTGGTGCGATCTTCTACGAGCTCCCTGTGCCGGGGGTGTCTCGGCTTGAATTCAAACTTCTGGTATAGATTGGCACATGTCCCTTGCGACGCATAGATGGAACGATATTAGGTTGCTATGTACCCCTAGTTCCAAAACCTGTGGCGACAGCCCACGGTTTTCAGCTCGTACTGGATTTGTTGTACTATGAGCACTGTGGCCACTTTCTCAACATATCGCAGTATCTCGTGAGTAGAAACTGCTTGTCATGCGTTCCTTTTTCATTCCTACAGCGTTAGGCATTGGTCTAATTTGCCATGCGTAGAGGCTTTGGCAGACTCTAGAGTTTCCCAGCGGGATACAGATTTTTGGCCCAGCAGCATACCGAATCAGAGGATTGGGAATTTCGACGCTTTTCTTGCTACGGGGCTACGAAGTTGTCATATTAAAGCCGTTTCCCGCGAGCATGTACAGGTCTGGTTCGCCTTAATCCCAAAGTCATAGTAGTCAACCTAAAATGTTAGCAATCTGTAGAGCTCGGTATCAAGCACGTTTTAAGCAGAGTTTCCCGAGGCCCTAAGCCTTTATGATACTATGTGCAAACAAAAACCGGCTATGAATATTTCTTCCTTAATAACTGCAGCCTTGTCAACTAAATAGATCGGATGCATCAGCCTACATAACTTAGAAGTCACTTCCGTAAGACGGCTCTCTCCTCCCTCCTCCCCTAAAATGTAAGATACAATTATTATATATCTACAAGACAGCTATTCCGATTTGTGATTTGCGATGTATTCCTGTATTTTAGCCTCTCCAACTAAGTACCAGCCATTCCAAAAGTGTCTCACCGTGCGGAACCAGCCGCATGACCGCTAATAAAATTAGTAGCTTTAGATGGTGCCAGAGAACCGGGTCAGCTACGGAGCATAATACGACATTGCCAGACCCAGAATAGCGCGCACTGTAGCCATTACGGTCAAGGCACCATATTTGGAAAGCGGCCTGGTGGAAAAATTATCCACTGCATGTAATATCACTGCTTGCATACGAGTAGAAAGTAGAGACTCCCTGTACAGCGTCTGCCTGCGCACATGTCGTACTTATTATTCCTTGGAAACAATAGCTAGAATTAAGCATATTATTCTCAGCAAAATCGCCATGGCTGCTATGGCTATTTCGAGAAAATAGCATTCCTTAATATGTAGAATCAATGAAGACCTAGGACACATAGACAAAGGCTTTTCTACTCCATACGTCGTACGTAGTGGCCCAGAACACCCAGCAACCACAACTCAGTTACTTGCTCCTCGGCGTCGTTGCCTTACGCATCTCTGAGTGGTACAGCACTTTCTCTTCTCCTAATACATATTCTTTAAAATATTACTAGTTCACTAGTAATAGCAGCGCTCTGTAATGGTCAGCTCGCAGACATTTTTTGTTCGAAATATTCATGCGGCGTGTCGTAGTAGTGTTTCTGGCCTTACTAAGCGAATATTACTTGAGCACATTTTCACGTGAGCTGCAACCAAAAAGCGGTGTGATATGGCATAATATCAAGCGCCCCTGCGTCACGTGCATCATAGCTCGCTTGAATATCCCAATGCACTGATTATTGTAGAAAACATGCGACGCAATCTTTCTGTATCAGCTGGGTGCGCAAGGTCCAGAAACCCTCTCATTCTCCTCTGCTTAGCTTCGCATCATGTCTGTTCTCCTTGAGACAAGCCAGGGTGACATAGTTATTGACCTCCTGGTTGACTATGCACCGAAATTGTGCGAAAAGTACGTACTGCCACTGCTGTTTACGAATCTGCAACTACCTCACAGTTCGCGTGGCTAACAAGCTTGTCAGTTTCCTCAAGCTGTGCAAAGTAAAGTACTACAACTTCTCCCCCGTACACTCAATACAGAAATCGTTCTCATTCCAAACGGGTGATCCTCTTGGACCGCTAGCGGCGGAATCCGATGGAGGCACATCTATTTGGGGTCTCCTCTCCTCCGACCCGTCTAAACGAACATTTCCTGCATTCTTCCATCCGAAACTCAAGCACATCGAGAGAGGAACTGTTGGTATGGCCACGGTGCCTCATCCCTCCGACCCAGACGTCCGACTTGCCGCTTCGCAATTCCTTGTTACGCTCGGAGACAACACCGACTATCTAGACGGCAAATCGGCTATATTTGGCCGAGTGGTGGAAGGGTTCGACGTTCTGGAGAAGATAAATGATTCCATCGTGGATAACAAGGGATATCCACTTGTCGACATACGCATTAAGCATACTGTGGTTTTGGATGACCCATACCCAGACCCGGCTGGCTTGCGCGAACCCGATGCCTCGCCGCCTCCAACTCGAGCTCAGCTCGCAACAATTCGTCTTGCAGACGAGGAACACAAAAACTTGGACGCGGACGCCGCTGGCGACGAAGCCATGAATACGGAGAAGGAGAAGGTTCGGCGTGAGCAAGAAGCACGAGCACAAGCCTTGACGCTTGAGATGATGGGGGACCTACCATTCGCAGAAGTCAAGCCCCCCGAAAATGTTCTCTTTGTTTGCAAGCTCAATCCTATTACGCAGGATTCGGACCTAGAACTCATATTTAGCCGCTTCGGCAAGATCCTCTCATGCGAAGTTATTCGCGATCCCAAGACGGGAGACAGCCTTCAGTACGCATTCATTGAGTTTGAGGACAAGGGTGCGTGCGAAACGGCCTACTTCAAAATGCAAGACGTTCTCATAGACGACCGCAGAATCCACGTCGACTTCAGCCAAAGTGTTAGCAAACTTAGCGATACCTGGAGAAGGGATACGAATACAAAACGACAGAAGCGAGCAAGGGGGCGCGGTGGTTGGGGAGGAGTCCAAGAACTGGAAAAGTGGCGCAAATACCGCAGCGAAGATTTAGATGACGGGCCATCTTACGAAATGGTTCATGGGGAAGAAGAGATCAAGGGCCAACATGACAAATCAACTGGTGGGAAGCGATCGTCTGCTTACGACAGCACACCTAAGGCTGGCATAAGCCGGGTCTCTGAGGGTCATTGCCAATCTAGCCGTAGCATCAGCAAGACCACGCACGGGAGAGAGAACAGCAGGCGTTGGCGAGACGACGACGTCAGGGGCGAGAGACGAAACGGTGATAGGAGAGCCAAGGATTTCGGCAAGCGATATGGAGATCGCAGTCGGAGCCCGAGGCGAGACGATCAGCATGACTACAGGCGACACAGGGACGGAAATAGTCAAAGGACCACGCACCGAGATCGGGACCACTACACCTGATACTGCCTGGGTAATTATTATGTCAAGGACCTGGGCACGGTGCGGCCAATTCATCGAGCAGTATGGTCGTCTCGGTTGCATGTCAGCTGTGTTGTGTCACTATCTTCGTCTGTTGCCACCTTGCATCAAACAGCTAATCAGCATATACGCTGTTTCTCGCTGGGGCAGCCAAGTCACCAGATCCCTGCGCACATCCAAACCAAATCAAGAGAACAGCCCTATCTGACGGTCATACTCATATTATCAGCCATACTTTCTCTCAGCAACATGGTCCAGCAATATGCGCAACAAAAGCCGAAGCCATCGCCTTTGGGGTTTGGTTCCGTAATAGTCCCCCTCATATCTGACAGACGGCAGATTTGACGGAGCAGTATCACAGACAAGTTTGAATCTGATCCTACAGCGCGCCGCTTTGTACAGTGTCTCACACGGGAACATGAGGGTAATCTGTGACTAATTGGCTGGCAACACCAATATTGTTGATGTTCCACCAGCTATCTTCTACGAACCCAGCAATTTGGAAGTATACGATTCCATATAGCCCAATTCTCCAAACAAATCAATTTGCCGACAAGCAAACCCGGCTTCAAACCCCCTTTCTAACTCTGGGTCAAACCTACCCAGCGAGTGAAACTCGAAATGAATGAAGAACAAACAGAAGAGGAAAACAACCTTAAAATGGCTCTAGTAGGGTCCCAAATTTGAGTGCTGTGGTAATTTTTATAATGTACATTCTGTCATAGCCGGCTCTCTTTATTTGCCACAAGTTTATCCAAAAAAAAGTTCTGGAAACAGCTAGCCTGTTGATGCTTTGTCCTACTGCTCGTAATATGGGCGGCAACCACACGGCAGTGATACAAGACGGAAATTTGCATTTCTTTGGCTTGTAACGATACGAGATGTAACAGAACACTTGCAGGGACGCAACATCATCTGTCCCTCTATACGATCTGAATTGCCCCGCCAAGTCTATTTGATATTAATGCATCATCAAGCATGCAATGTTTGAAGAAAGTAGCATGCATGCACTCTTTCACTCTTTGTTTTTTTT
>JRUC01000671.1:0-14590 GCA_000806385.1 Leptographium procerum
CCCATAAACACCCGCCCCAGGTTCTCCTTGATCGTCGCGATCCGGCTCTCCTCGTTGACCAGCTTCCGGCACGGAACGTAGGTCACGTGGAAAAACTCGCTTCTCTTCAGCAACGAGCCCATGTGCTGTGCCACCGACGTCTTGCCTGATCCTAGCGAGCCTGTCAGGAGCACCGATGACCCGTGCGAGAGATGGCCGCGCAGGTCTGCCAGGATCGAGTCGATGCCCACGAGCGCCTGCGTCTGCTTTGGCCCTGAACCCTCCTCTGTCGCTGCTGCTGCTGCCGCTGCCTCGGACTCGGCCTCCTGAAGCCAGGACGGCTTGGGTATTGGTGTCTGTATCTCAAACGCCGCGTTGGCCACTGCCGATCCAAGAACCCACCTTGCCGACTGGTCGTTTGTGCCCTGTGGGGAGTCGGCCACCAGCTTCACGATACCCCCTGTCCATCCTATTGCTGCTGCTGCTACTGCTGCTGTTGCGGTGCCGGGCTTCTGTCCTGGGGCGCCGAGCACCAGGCCGTCAGTCAGAGGGCCCTGCATGACGCCATCAGCAGTCTTGCCTCCATACAGGGCCTTGATCCGCTGCATCGCCTCCTCTTTCTCGAGCTGTGCCTCTCCGCCAAACCTGAGCGCTGCTGCCTGCTTTGTGCTGCCGTCACCAAACGGGTAGATCTTGACCTTGTGCACCAGCTTAGTCGCCAGCGGTGGCGTCGCCGGCTCGATCTTCACGATGCCTCCGACGATGCCCTGACAGCCCAGCGCAGAGCACAGCGCCGGCGACAGCGCCGCAGTCTGTCCGTTTGGTGGGTCATCCCATGGCCGAAGCTTTACGACGACACGCGTTACCGGTTCCGCCGTTGTTGTTGTTGCTGTTGACGTTGCTGCTGCTGCCGCCGCTGCTGCTGCTATTGATGCTGTGTTTCCGCCGGCAGTGGCAGCAGCGTCTAGTGCAGCCGCGCGTGGGCCGCCTCCTGAACGCATGAGGGCGACGACGGCGTACTGGAGGCCCCTGAACTCGTTTGGCAGGAGGAGATCGCGGTCCACCCAAACGGCCAGGCCGTCGTCATCGTACTCATCATGCTGGGCAGCCGCCGCTGCCGCCGCCGCTTCGCTGGCGATGGGGCCGTCGTCCTCATCGAACCACTCGTCGCAGAGCGCGCGGTCAACGGCGCGTAGAAACAGGGCCGGCTTGCGCTCCTCGCGGGCGCCGCGGCTACCGCGGGCGGTGCTGGTGCCGCTCCTCTTGGATGTGCTGGCCACGCTGCGGCTCTCGCGGCTGCTCCTGGACGGCTTGGGGCGCGTCTTGGGCGCCACGATGACCTCTGCGTCGGGCGCCACCTTTGCAAACGGTACGTCCGGCGGCAGCGCCGGCTCCAGCGAGAGCACCTTGACGTTGGCAGTCGAGGTGGGCGACAGGTGCAGGGTCAGCGGGTGCGGCGGGTGGCTCGACGCGAAGGCCGGGTTGGGCAGGGCGCGGATCTGGTTCATAAGGTTGATCTCCAGAAAGGTTGCGTGCAGCTCCACCATCTCCCAGTCCTCCGGCGTCAGCGGCTCGATGTTGATCGTGTGCACCAGCCGTGGCTCCAGGTGGATCGTCGCCGTCACCTTCTGGCCGTCGCGAACGCCCAGCGTGCCGGCAAACGTCGCGTCCAGCTCCACCACGGCCACCTCCTGCTCCCGGGCCCCTCCCGCCCGCGAGCTAGCTATGCCGTCACGGCCTAGCAGCGGCGCCATCTTCCGCCGGCTCGGCATGCCCGTCCATCCCACAAAAATCGACCGCTGCTGTGTCTGCGAAGACGGTCCCGTCGTGCCGTCGGTGCGCGGTGCTGCTGGCGCGCGGTAGCTGAGCTCGATGATGACATTTTGTATTGGCTGTCCCCCCCGTCGTATACGTCAGCGTACAGAAGGATAGGAAAAGACAGAAAGAGCGAAAGAAATAAAAAAAAAGAAAAAAAAAAAGAACGGGATTTCGACTTCAGAAAGAGCTCACCGTGTCAATGTTCATCAACACATTAGCCAGCGATGATGGCAGGTTGACAAAGCATTTCTGTAGCTGCACCAGCGACACCTCCGCAACTATGGAATGCGTGTTCTTTCGCGGCGCCATGGCAGCTCAGTCAAAATGGGTGCCACGCACAGCTCCGGCAGAAAGCTGCGAGTGAGTGTTGACGAGTTCGAATGATGTAAATGGCAACCAGCGAGAAGCTTCAGCCTACGGCGAGACCTTTTTTTGCTTTGAAATTTCTCCAACGGCAAGCACGTTCTCAGCGCTGGGCCTGCCAAGTTGCCGAGGCTTTGCTCCTGCCTCGAGCCGTGCCTGAGCACTCCACAGAAGCCTGTGGCTGGAGCCTACAGCGCCACAGCTTAGCGTGCCGCGGAGTGGCCCATGCGTTTCAATTAAAACGCGATAATTCGCGTGCAGAAAAGTTGTGGAACGCGTTGCCATCGCGCCCGCCAGACCCACTTATCACCCTTTCCCAGCCTCTTTGGATGGAAAAAAAGGGCTTTACAACATTGCTCCTCTATGATGTTCCCCTCCTCCCCCCAGACAGCAAACCGTTGGAACAACCCGGATCCCTCCTTTATTTTTATTTTTGACTTGCTTATCCATTGCGAGCCTTGACTTATGCAACTACTACTTTTCCTTCGTGCATAAGCTCCTATTCCACAGAGACGACCTGGCCAGCAGCTTTCGGCCACAACAAAGCCATGGCGCAAGTGCTTCTCAATTACAAACGTCCCGTCGACTACAATGCCCAGTTGAGTACGTGGTCGCCTGCTACTCCGGCTTGGCGCAGGGACAGAGTGCAAGCCTGCTAACTTTTTTTCCGTCTACAGCTGCTTTCAAGAGCTTCCTGACCGACTTCAAGGCCACGCCTGAGCATGCGATAGTACACGCTCTGGGCAACATCAATATCGACGATGACGACCTGAGCGACGAGTATGACTTTATGGACGAGGACGAGGGTGCGGCTGCGCGCCGGGAACAAGAGAAAGCAGCACGACGCAAGCCGCAGCACAAGTACCGGATGCTGCTGCAGGAGCTAGCGGACCGCAAGATCAACGAGATTGTCATCGACCTGGATGACGTGTCATCGGTACGGGGCGTCGGCCGATCTATTTGTTTTTTGTGTTGTTGTTGCGGTCCCAATCATTTACTAACAGGGCCCAGTTCGAGCAAGACGTGGGCCAGGAGCTGAAGCTGACGCAGTCGATCGAGGGCAACACGAAGCACTACGTGGAGCTGCTGTCCAAGGCGGTAGACGAGCTGCTGCCGGAGCCGAGCTCGGACGTGTCGTTCAAGGACGACGTGCTGGATGTGCTGATGGCGCGGCGGAAGCTGCGCAACCGCGAGCTGCAGGACGGCGCGGAGGCGTTGGGCGACCCGACGATGCTCAACGACATGTTCCCGGCCGAGCTGACGCGGCGGTACACGCTGGTGTTCCGGCCGCGCACTTCGACGATGGAGCACGTGGTCAAGCCGCTGGCGGTGCGGCAGGTGCGGGGCGACCACCTAGGCCAGCTGATCACGATCCGGGCGATCGCGACGCGGGTGTCGGACGTCAAGCCGATCGCGCAGGTCAGCGCGTACACGTGCGACCGGTGCGGCTGCGAGATCTTCCAGCCGGTGACGGACAAGCAGTTTGCGCCGCTGGCCATCTGCCCGTCGGCCGACTGCAAGGCCAACCAGTCGGGCGGGCAGCTGCACCCGTCGTCGCGGGCGTCCAAGTTCCTGCCGTTCCAAGAGGTCAAGGTGCAGGAGCTGGCCGAGCAGGTGCCGATCGGGCAGATCCCGCGCACGCTGACGGTGCTCTGCTACGGCAGCCTGGTGCGGCGCATCAGCCCCGGCGACGTGGTGGACATTGGCGGCATCTTTTTGCCGACGCCGTACACGGGCTTCAAGGCGATGCGCGCCGGCCTGCTGACGGACACGTACCTGGAGGCGCAGCACATTGCGCAGCACAAGCGGGCGTACGAGGACATGCAGATCGAGCCGCAGCTGGTGCGGCGCATCGAGCAGTTCCGGCAGTCTGGCCGGGTGTACGAGTACCTGGCCAAGTCGATCGCGCCGGAGATCTACGGACACCTGGACGTCAAGAAGGCGCTGCTGCTGCTGCTGGTGGGCGGCGTGACCAAGCAGATGGGCGACGGGATGAAGATCCGCGGCGACATCAACATCTGCCTGATGGGCGACCCGGGTGTGGCCAAGTCGCAGCTGCTCAAGTACATCTCCAAGGTGGCGCCGCGCGGCGTCTACACGTCGGGCCGCGGCAGCAGCGGCGTCGGTCTAACGGCGGCCGTGATGCGCGACCCGGTGACGGACGAGATGGTGCTCGAGGGCGGCGCGCTGGTGCTGGCCGACAACGGCATCTGCTGCATCGACGAGTTCGACAAGATGGACGAGAACGACCGCACGGCCATCCACGAGGTCATGGAGCAGCAGACCATCAGCATCAGCAAGGCCGGCATCTCCACCTCGCTCAACGCCCGCACCTCCATCCTGGCGGCGGCCAACCCCATCTACGGCCGCTACAACCCGCGCATCTCGCCCGTCGAGAATATCAACCTGCCCGCCGCCCTGCTGTCGCGCTTCGACGTCATGTTCCTGCTGCTCGACACGCCCTCGCGCGAGACCGACAGCCAGCTGGCCAAGCACGTCACCTATGTCCACATGCACGGCAAACACCCCAGCGTCGCCACTGGTGACGGCAACGGTCCTGACGTCGTCTTTTCACCCCACGAGGTGCGCTCCTATGTCGCCCGCGCCCGCACCTTCCGCCCGGTCGTGCCCGAGTCCGTGTCCGACTACATGGTCAAGACGTACGTGCGCATGCGCGAGCAGCAGAAGCGCGCCGAGAAGCGCGGCAAGCAGTTCACCCACACTACGCCGCGCACGCTGCTCGGCATCGTGCGCCTGGCCCAGGCCCTCGCCCGCCTGCGCTTCTGCGACGCCGTCGACCGCTACGACGTCGACGAAGCCCTGCGCCTCATGGAGGCCAGCATGGAGACGCTCAACGCCGAGGCCTTTGCGGCCGGCGGAGGTGGTGCCGGCCGGCGCGGTGCCAACGCCAGCAGCCGCATCTACAACTTTGTCAAGTCGCTGGCGGACTCGGGCGCCTGCCGGCCGGACCGCGAAGAGGATGACGACGACGACGATGACCAGGATGGCGGCAACCAGGACGGTCATCACCAGGGAGGAGGCGGTGGCATCGAGCTGAGCCTGCGCCGCGTCAAGGAGCGCGTCATCGCCAAGGGCTTCACGGAGGACCAGTGGCTGACGGCGCTAGACGAATACGCCGCGATTGATGTGAGTGATTTGGGGGGCGGGACGAGCAGAATAAAAAGGCACGTGCTAACATCAGCAGGTCTGGCAAACGGCTGGAAACATGAGCAGATTGGTGTTTATCACTTCCGCCGACGATGCAGAGGCAGACGAAGACGAAGACGACGAGTAGTGAGCTTTCGGACGCTGGGGGCTTTATGGGTTGATTTGACGGTTCTTGGTATGATTGCATGCAGTGACATCGAATTAGTCGGTCTGTCTGGTTTTTTGGTGTGTCTTTTATCTCGCTATATATATATCTTTTTTGTTACTTCTGGACGGCGTTGTGGGATACGAAACGAAGAGGACAGGAGAATGGGGAGGGAACGGACGGCCCTTGTTCCCTTTCAACAACTTTCGGCAAGCAAAGGGGTAGAACAGAACGTGGTGGTTTCTACGTATGTAAGCAGCAAAATGAGTACATCACGGAATATTGAGCTCCATCGTTCCTGCCTATCTATCTATCACGCCTGCCGCGTCAGCAGCAACTGGTGAAACTCTCTCTTCGATTTTCTCATCCGCCGGACAGCACTATACAAAGTGGAGTCGAGAATAAGCAGCGAACAAGCACGACGAGGACAAAGTGGAAAAGAGGGAGAGCCTAGCTCTTTGCACCTCATCTCTTCACACTCCAGCTCTCACACCTCAAAGCGGTATGACTGAAGATCCGGAAATGGAGGGGCTTGTCGCGACATGCCCGGCACTGCAGTGCGGAAGCCGTAGAGCATCCGCTGCCGCCGTCTCCGCTGCCGCTGCTGCTGCTGCCTGGGGCTGGTGTTGCGTTCGCGCAATGGCCGGCCCATGTTGGATGTCACGATGGGCATGGGATGCGGCCTGCGGACAAACACAGATGATGATGAGGGTGGTGCTGTCGGCACTTTCGGAGCTGTTAAATCAACAACGGGAGTTGTCGTCGATGGGCGGCTGCTGCTAGGGAGATGGGCCCCCACGGGACGGCTGAGACGAGCGTGGTGGCGGTTGCGGTCTAGAGTCAAGCCCAAGGGCCGCTGAGCTGCAGAGGTGGCTGTCGCAGATGCCGGCTGCCACTGTCCCTCGCCAATATAGAGCTGGACGTCAGAAGAAGAAGAAGGGGCAACAGCAGCAGCAGCTGCCACTGCCGCCGTCGCCGCCGCCACCGGTGCGCGCCTGGTGGTCGTCGGCGACTTCGAGCCTACCCTGTCGCTTGCTGTTGCTGTGCTTCGGCCAGTCGACATAGACAGCACAAACTCTACATCTGCAGACTCATTCCGCACCGGCGTGACAGGTGTCTGCCGCTGCGGCGGCGACGGCAGCTGCCACTCTGCCCTCGAGGGCTGCTGCTGCCTGGCCAGAGCACGAGGGGGAGGTGGCGGCATGTGCTGCTGCTGCTGCTTTTGCCGCCGAGACAAGGACACGAGCAAGGGCGACGTCCTGTTCTCCTCCACAGGAGCAGGAGCCGGAGCCGGAGCCAGAGCGCTTGTCATCTTTAAAGAGTCCGCAATCCGTCTCGATGTGTCGCCCTGTGCGCGATCGGGGGCAGACGATTCCACCTGACTGGCCGTTCCCGGTTCCGGACTCTCTGTTGCAAAAAAGTGAGAGACGCGCTGGCCGGTGCTGGGCACAGACGAGCTGGCCCTGGACGATGGCGGCACCTCCGCGTATAGCGACCGGCTGTTGGCGATGCGAGCCTGGCCGGCAGCCTCGCCAGAGGTCTCGCAGGCGTCATTCTCCCAAAATGCAGGAGCCACATAGCACGGCATCGGCGGGGGCTTGCCACGCGGACCCCATTGGGCTGGCGGTGCTCCGGTGCCGCCAATGCGCGGCGGAGATGCTGAATAGGGCGTGAAGCGAAGGCGTCGAGGCAGTGGCGATGAGCCCGGAAGGGAGGCCGCTGGCATGGATGGCGACGGAGTGCTCAGCACGGACATGCGACGAAAGATAGGCTGCAACGACGGAAGCCTAGGTTCCGCTTCAGGCTCCGGCCCCGGTTCAGGCTCGCAGTCCAGTTGCTGTACCGACCTGTCGTCCTCGTCGTCCTCGTCATCCGACGGCACCAACACTGCCCGTCGACAGCTTCGCCGCGCACTGAAGTGAATAAGATCAGCTTCGGGAGAAGATTCGCTGGCACGTGACTCTCCGCCATCGTGGTCCTGCTTCTCGGGAGTCCCTTGGATCTCTTGTGCGCCCTGTTGCTTGTCTGTCTCTTCGTCCTGCTCACTTTCGTCATGGCTCCACAGTTCTTGTAGGGACACCACCGCCTGACGAGCCCCGTCCTGCTGTTTGGCCTGGCTTTCATAGGATGCTCGCTTCCTGATTTTGCGGGCAAACACGTCGCAGGACTCTGTTTCGACATGGATGCCTGTCTTTCGACGGATGAGGCCGAGGAAATCTACTGTGAATGGGTCAGCAAGTGCTGTTCATAACGCCATAACTATTATAGCCGTGCTCTGGGTATATAAACACACGGCAGTTCTTGCAAGGCTTATGTCCAAGCACAATCTTGGCCTTCCTTCGGTGCATCGGCAGGTTTTCGAGGCGAAGGCGGCCCTGAAGGGCTTCTTGGAGCGATACGCCGGCAAATCGCATCTGCTGCGTGAGGAAGAACAAGCCCAGCTGCCATGAAAGACTGTCAGTTTTCGAGACCGTCGCCACTTATCAATGAGACCTACAGGAACTAGCTTGGCGCACCTTCTTTTCAGCATGGCATGCAAGAAAGCGGCCGGCATGCTGCAGCCGCAGCTCGGGATCGTTTGTGTTCTGGACGTCGCGAATGTGGCTCCCCAGGCGGAAGCCCACGGCCGCAGAGAATCGGCGGACCAGCTCCGTCCATTTGTCGTTTGCGAGGATGTCGTACGGCTCAGCCTGTGGCCGCCACCCGCTCGAACAGAACTTTATGGGCTTTGTTGCCCCTGCTGGGATCAGACTTGCTGGTGTGGCATGTACATCGTGGGTTCTGGGAAAGCCCGTCTGGGCTGCAGCTACAGTCGTCATTAGTAGCATATGCTCGCCTCCCTGGTCCCAGCCGAGACAGAAGGCAGATTTCTCGGTGTTTTGCTTGTTCATGATTCCAGAATCAGTAGCAGACGAATGACGAGTTATACAGAGCCTGTTGGCTAGAAACCTGCACGCTGCAGGGAATCAAAATACTGGAGTGAATGAAAAAGAAGGAGAAGGAGAAGGAGAAGAAAAGGGCCGTATTCAAGCAATATTAGCATAAAGCAAATTAGGAAAGGCTAGCAACAGTTGCCTACCAGAGCACAGGCCTGCAGTCACTTGTTGCACAAGAAAGAGCATAGCCAGTGAAGTTGAACACAGGCTGAAGAGCAGGTGACTGAAAATAGTGACCTCGGCTGAGATGGCGAACTATCGCACAAGTAGATATCACCAGAACGATTGCTCGACCTCTTTGAGAACCATATTAAGTTCCATATTGTGCTTTCTATTTTTTTTCTTGTCACAAATAGACGAAGGGCTAGGAAAGGAAAAAAATATAGTAAAACCCATGGCGCCGAGAATACCGCTGAACGCAGACCTCCATACCGACTATCGGATGGAAATAAACCCGCATGATTTTTGTATCCCCATTGTGCCCTTTCTCACATTTGCATCGTTTCTGCTGTTGTTCTTCTTTCGTTGTTTTGGATGTGGTATTTCAACAAAACACAAAGAAAAGAAGCGCCCCTACCCATTTTTTTTTTAAAAACAACAACCCTTTACTCGTCATCCTCATCCTCATCCTCCTCCTCCTCCTCGGCGGTGGTCTGGGCGATACGGTCCAAATCACGCTGGCCGGCCTGGGTGATGCGGCGGCCACCCTTCTCCTCGTCCTGCTCGACGATGCCGATCTTCTCCAGGGACTGCAGAACCTTGCGGTCGACGCTGCCGCTGGCGTTGACGTGCTTGGACGGGCGGGTGCCCCGGTTCTTGGCAGTGCCGTGGACCTTGCGGAGGCGGCCGACACCCACGGTCTTGCGCAGGTACACGTGGCGGGCGACGGAGGCAGCGCGCACGTAGAACCAGTCGACGCTCTGGGGGGGCAGCTCCTTGGCGTGGCCGGTCTTGACGGTGTCAACCCAGCCTAGAAAGAGATTGTGTGTTAGTTGCGGCTAGAGGTAGGAAGAAGAAGAAAAGAGGAAGGAGGGAAAGAAGAAAACTCACCAGGAACCGGCAGCTTGCCCTGACGCTTTAGGAAAGCAGCATAGGCGACGATGAACTTCTGGGCCTACATTACCAAAGAAAGAAAGAAACCCATATTAGCACGATTCCGTCATCAGAAGTCTTGCGACTCCCTCACGCCTGCTCCGTATTCGATATTTTTTCTTCTTCTTTCTTCTTTAGAGTCGCGGTGGCATTGTCTTCTTTTCTCCATGTCCCAGGTAGCGAAAGACGACCATCGTTCCAAGAAAAGAGAGAAAAAAATATGCCGATTGCGGTTTTTTGCACGGCGAGAGGGAAATTCGCAATTCACTTCCCCCCGGGTCTCTCAGGGAGATTCTTGGATAGCACCTACATCGACGTCCCGAACAGTAGTACCGCCCATCTTGATGGATGTTTTTGTGTTGTGAAAAGGGGGTGGCTGCGGCGAGGATTTGCTTGGATCGGAGGCTGTTTCGCTGGGGATCGTGAAAAGAGATGCGGTCGTCGATGGCTGGCAAAATTCAGAGGGGCCGAAAAAAGTCTTGGAGGATTAGTCCCACAGGCTAGCAAGAGAGATTAGGGCTCAGCAGCCCTTGTGTGATGCCGCCACAGATGTCGCGGCCTTATCTTATCGTAATTTTGCTGTGGCGGTGCTGATCAAGAGCTTCAAGTGGAGACTTTCTGTCCAAAGCTTATTGCCCCCTCTAATTGGTCGTTCTTGCTCTCATCGAAACGAGGCATGTCCAAGCCTCTGGCCAAAGATCCAAGGAACAAAAGCAGCGGCGACGGCTTTTTTGCATTCCGGCGACTAGTTTTAGCTTCATATTTGACTCCTGCATGATAATTAGCCGCTGATTCTATCCCGCCAGGTGCCTAATTCTCACCAATGTCTCCCCGCCCCATGTGCCGAGAGTGCGGCTGCATTTGTCGGAGGCACATTCCCGAAAGCAAGGAGTAGCGTGGAGTTCTCCAACTTTAACCTCCCCCCGCGCCCAATTTCCCTTCTGCGGAGTAGTTGTGCCTATACGCCTCGGCGGAGCTAGAAAGCGGCTCCCGACCTTGCACAGGCGGCAGTCACAATGGTCGGTTAAGATACGGTGGAGAGGGGCTCGGCTTCTGCTGAGGTTCTCGAGGGCGGCCTGCCTCAAAACCACATACATCCACACAGAGAATGGGGGATCATCATTGAGAATATCCATCTCTCAGTCGTCTAATTGAGCATATCTTTGTTTCCCTTTTGCGATAGTGTCCAGGCCGAACAGATTCGACAGTAGCTATGGCACTTGGTAAGCAACCCAATTTGTATACATATTTGCCCAACACATACACATACTTTGATGACTGTCTGACTGAGATCATATAGCAACGGTGGCAGCCACGACTGCCGCCACAGCAGCCGGCCTAGCCTATCTCGAAGCCAAGTTCCACTTCAAAAAGGACATACAGTATATCCGTGGTCGGCGGCTGCAGCAGAAGCTGTGGGAGAAGGCTGTGAGAGAGAAGCGCACCTCGCCGTACTACTTTGTCGAGCAGCGCGCACGGTCGGATCCCGACTACGAGTCGATATGGTCGCGCGGCGGCTGCTACACGCGCAAGGAGGTGTATGACCGGGCGAACCAGTACGGGCAGTGGTTCCTCGCGCAAGGCGTCAAGCCTGGCGACCTGGTGGCCTTCTTCATGAGCAACTCGGCGGACTTTATGACGGCCTGGATCGGGCTTCTGTCCGTAGGCGCGGCGCCTGCGATGATCAACGTACACCTGACGTCGAAGGCACTACTGCACTGCCTCGGGATCAGCAAGGCGCGGCTGATCCTGGTGGACGGCCCGCCGGACATCCATGGCCGCATCGACAACGCGCAGGCTGAGCTGGAAGCGGCGGGCTACCGGGTGGTGAAGCTGGACGACGTACGGCAGGACGTGTACGGGCAGGACGCGCGGCGGCCGGGCGACGAGCTGCGGGCCGACGTGGCCGGGGACTGGCCGCTGGGGCTGTTCTACACGAGCGGGACGACGGGGCTGCCCAAGGCGTGCGTGCTGCCGATCGCGGTGGCGCACGGCCATGGAGTAGCGAACGAGACGGGGCTGAACCCGGTGGACCGGCCGGGCGAGCGGTACTACAACTGCATGCCGTACTACCACGGCACGGGGGGCATCAACGCTATGTGGCAGATGCTGACGGGTACGACGCTGTGCGTGGCGCCGCGGTTCAGCGCGAGCGGCTTCTGGCGCGACGTGCGCGACTCCCGGGCGACCTGGTTCGTCTACGTGGGCGAGACGCTGCGGTACCTGCTGGCGGCGCCGCCGTCGGCGGACGACCGGCGCCACGCGGTACACTCGATCTACGGCAACGGGCTGCGGCCGGACGTGTGGCAGCGCTTCCGCGACCGCTTCGGCATCGAGCGGATCCACGAGTTCTTCAACAGCACCGAGGGCGTCTTTCCGCTGGACAACGTCTGCCGCGGTGACTTCCAGGCCCACGCGGTCGGCCACCACGGCGCGCTGCTGCGGCTGCGCTACCGCAACCTCTACGTACCGGTGGCCATCGATGCCGAGACTGGCGACATTGCGCGCGACCCGCAGACCGGCTTTGCCTTCCGCGTGCCCTACCGGCTGGGCGGCGAGATCCTGGTGCGGCTGCCGGGCGAGCGCGTCTTTGGCGGCTACGTGAGCAACGCCGAGGCCACGGAGAAGAAGCTGGTGCGTGACGTATTCCGCGCCGGCGACTGCTACTACCGCACCGGCGACGCGCTGCGCCGCGACGACGACGGCCGCTGGTTCTTCCTCGACCGCCTAGGCGACACCTTCCGCTGGAAGGGCGAGAACGTGTCGACGACCGAGGTCGCCGAGGTGCTGGGCAAGTTCCCCGGCGTGCTCGAGGCCAACGTGTACGGTGTTGAGCTGCCGGGCCACGACGGCAAGGCGGGAGCGGCGGCCATCTCGGTCGACCCGCAGCAGCAGGCGCACTTTAGCCACCAGGCATTCTTAGAGTGCGTATTTTTCTTTTTTTCTCTGTTTTTTATTTATTTTACTCTTTGCTTTCCTTTATCTTCTCTCTTTCTCCCCTCTTTGCTTTCCTTTATCTTCTCTCTTTCTCCCCTCTCTCTAACATTCACCATAGACATGCACGCAAGCATCTTCCCCGGTACGCCGTCCCCGTTTTCATCCGACATCTCAAGGAAGCGGCGACGACGCATAACAACAAGCAGAACAAGATGCCGCTGAAGAACGAGGGCGTGGACCCGGACAAGGTGGCCGGCGGCGACCAGGTCTTGTGGATCGACGGCCGTGGCAAGGGCATCACATACGTTCCGTTTACGCGTGACGACTGGGACAGCCTCCAGGTAGGCAAGACGAAGCTGTAGCCGGCTGGCGGCTCGTGAAGGCCCAGTGTCGAGATAAATGTCCGGCTTAGATGTCCTAGCAGTCTGGTCAGAAGTCTAGTAGATATTCCGGTAGATTTCAGCAGAATTACAATAGCTCGAAAACATGATACAAGAATGGGTATATGTTGAACTAATCAGAGTGTGCAGCAAGTCAACTGTGACTTCATCGTGGTTTCCCAAAACAGATGAGTGTCCGCGAGTAAGAGCACTTTTGAGTAACGCTGACCCAGCATTTCCGTATCTAACTAACACTGTATATTCCCAGTCTTTCTCCTCTTCATCATTTCAAAAGCCGACAGCGGCACCCCTGATCCACAATGCCTTACCGAATATCATCATTCTTAATCATCGCAAGTCTGGGCTACCTCACGCACAATGTAACAGCCGACCCTAGCATTGTGGCTGAGAGGAGAGCGAAAAGAAATGTCTTCTCTTTTCCTGTCTCTTTCACCTATGGCCAAAGCACAGACAATGTCCCACGGCCACATGTTGGCAATGTCCCATACGGTGAGATATGGTTATCCCCCATATAAAAAGGACGGCGAAGCAGACCTCGACAAGGACGGGTACTAATGGCCATACCCCCAAAAAATACAGGGACCATCATCAAGCAGTGCACAGTTACGGACACCGTTGCCCTGACGTTTGACGACGGCCCCAGCCCGTACACGGACATGGTCTTGGATGTCCTCGCTGAATACAACGCAAGGGCAACCTTTTTTGTCAACGGAATAAACAACTCCCTGGGCTCGATCGACGACCCAGCAACCCCATGGCCAGCACTGCTGCGCCGCATGCACGCCGAGGGCCACCAGATCGGCAGCCACACCTGGGACCATGCAGACCTGTCGTTGGCGTCCCCGCACCTGCGTGGCCAGGAGATCGTCTTCAACGAGATGGCCATCCGCAACGTGATCGGTGCGGTCCCCACGTACCTGCGGCCGCCGTACGCCTCGTGCACGCACGAGTCGGGCTGTCTAGACGACCTCCGCGTTCGCAGATACCACATCATCGACTTTGACATTGACACCATGGACTACAGCCACAACGACCCCCAGGCAATCCAGTGGTCCAAAGACCACTTTGAGCACATGCTATCCCCTTCAGGCCGAGACCAGCAGGGCCGCCGGACAGGCCACATTTCTCTCTCTCATGACACGAAATTCGAGACGGCGGCCAACCTGACCAGCTTTATGCTAGAAACTCTCGACGATCTTGGCTACCAGAGCGTGACGGTTGGAGAGTGCCTTGGCGACCCGAGCGAGAACTGGTACCGCGATGATGCATCCCTACGCTCTGCACACGACGTAGAAGACAATTAAATGACAGCCCTACCGCCGTCAAAGAACGGCCGCTGCGGACCTAAAGTGGGGTACACCTGTCGGGGATCCTATCTCGGACGCTTTAGGCGCTGCTGTTCCAGAAGCGGCTTTTGGTGAGTTGCCTTTATTTCGAGTTCATTCTCTCGGCGCGGAACTTTAACCCTTGCTATTGAAACAGCGGAATTACTTCGGGACACTGTGACTGGGGATGCCAGCCCAAGTACGGAAGCTGCTACTGAATGGAATTACTCGTAACCCTAGCTTAGCATAAGGAGAGTTGCGATCATGTGTGCAATTACAGAAATAATAAAGCATTACCTAGACAAGAACAGCTAAAAAGAAAGCGGCAGTTTCTGGTGTTAAATGCCTGAGAGAGGCGTACGATGCACTTCCCATACTCCAAAACGCCGCAAGAGACACAAAAAAAAAAAAAAAAAAAAAAAAAAA